>OW804095.1:19908741-19953373 GCA_942159475.1 Sthenelais limicola
ACAAATTATTCGTATTATTAGTATTGAGCCGCTTTTTGCGGATGCGTATTTTTCGGTTATATGCATACCGCTTTCCATAGTATAAGTATAAGCTGCGACCCGATGGAATCAGATAATGCTTAAATAATGAGTTTGTATAGACGACCAACTGCTATAGAACCTGTAGTAAAATATCATACAACAATAGGTGGTAGTATACTACCTCAGGAGTTAGTGGAAGACCAGCTATATGAGCTGAACTAAACTGTCTGGTAAAACATCATACAAAAATAGATGGTAGAATACTACCTCAGGAATTAGTGGAAGACCAGCTATAGGAGCTGAACTAAACATCTTGGTAAAATATCAACAACTGATTTTACGTTAGTTTTAAATATAAACTTAATCATAGCAACGAGACTAGACTCGTTGATCATAGCAAAACAAAGGTTGTTATTTGGCAAAACCAAGACAACCTGTTTCGATCCTTTCGGAAATGTTCAATCGGTAACTTTACACATTTAGTAAATTCTGCTAAATTAGGCTGAAAAATGATAAATAATATAGGGTATTTCTGAGTATATTTGGTTTTGGTGTTGATTAAAAAAAACCTCTGGTTGTTATGATGGCCTGTATTTTGAACCCCATTTTATATTTCAATTTAGTTTTTTTTGAGAGGATTGGTGAAGATGAATTGTACATTGTCAGGTAACTTCATCCATATGGGTCAAGTCGCCAGAAAATGTATAATTTAGCTTAACCAATTCCCTGAAATAACCCAAATTTCAGACGAAAATAAGGTTCAAAATACTGTTCAACCTAATCAAATAGATTGCTAGTATCAATGCGATGCCGAATATACTCGAATTTACCTAGTATTAGCCAAAGTATAGCCTAATTTAGCAGAATTTACTAAATGTGTATAGCTGCCAATTGTACATTTTCTGAAAATCTGACTCATATAATAATTATACACCACCATGCTATAAAACTCTAGGCTCAGAGTTGAGCAAGTCCCTCCAAATTGAGGGAAAGTCTCTCGCTCCAAAACGCCAACGCCATTAGAGTCCCTTTAGGACGCCTACTCCAGGGGCGGAAAATCCATTAACGCAGTAGGCGTCCAACCACTAACACACCACTCTTATCTGATCTGAGAGACACTAAGCCTAAACTATAATTGAGAGTATTAGTGAAGGCGAATTGTACATTTTCAGGCGACTTCTCCCATATATGGGTCAGATTTTCAGAAAATGTACAATTGGCAGCTGTGCACATTTAGTAATTCTGCTATATTAAGCTGTAATTTCGTCAATGCTAGGAGTAAATTCGAGTATATTTGGCATTGAATTGATTCTAGTAATCTGTTTGGTTATGTTGAACTGTATTTTGAACTTTATTTTCATCTGAAATTCGGGTGATTTGAGAAGATTGGTGACGGTGAATTGTACATTTTCTGAAAATCTGACCCATATACACCAATACAATAAAGAATTCCAGGTTCCAGAACACAATAATATTCTGGAAGATTCCAGAAACAATGGCGCTCACATTGCTTACATCCCTCAACAAGCCATCCACAAAACTCACATCAGAACCTAAATGGCCCCGACGGCGTCCTTTCTCTCACCAACAACACTTTACTGTTCTTTTCCTGGCACTGAAAGTGAAGGTCAAGTTTGAGGTGAAGGCTAATTATGCATACATATTAATGGCATGTATAATTTACACTCTGCATATACATGTGTAGCGTCCCTCTCTCCTCAGTACAGACTGCCCCCAGACGTTCTCTGTTTGCTCTATTTATAAATATGTTCTATAGGCTGTTTTCTGTTTCTTGAGCTTTGTCTATTATATAGTCTGTTTCATAAGATGTGAAACCGCCAGTTGTGAGGCTTGTTAATCAGTCATTTTCATTAGTTTTGTTAAGGTTTTCACAAAGCTGTGCCACATAATAGTAAACTTATATATCTCTCTGTCTCTCCCTCCCTTCCTCTCTCCTCTCGCTTTCTCCTCCCCTCTCTTCTCTTTACCTCTCTCTCTCTTTCCTCCCCTCTTTCATTCCCCTCTCCCCCTCTACCGCTCTTTCTTTCTCTCCCTCCCTCCCCACGAACTCACACTTGGAACCAATACATAATGACACCAGTTTATTCATAACATGTTTTAACAAAAACCTGCTCCTTACTCTCTGGTAAAAAACTCAACGGTTACCAGTTGTAACCCTTCAGTCAGTGAAGGTTTTTTGTATCGTGGTCTGGAGGCAGGCCGTGTATAGTAAGCTTCTTTTTCTTTTTTATATATATTTTAAGGGAGATCATCTGTCCTGATATCATATGAAAAACGAAATATATATTCTATATGCGTCGATAGGCGTGCATCTTGAGCAAGGCCTTCTCACTCTAGGTCCAAACCCTCAGATCAGATAAGAATGGTATGTCAGCCTACAGCCTAATCGGTTTCCTGGCCTAAAACACGGCGTTTTAATGGGAATATAATGACATTTCGTGGTCTTAATGGAATTATAATGACACTTTGCGGTTTGAGGCGAGAGGCTTTCCCTTCGTTTGAAGGGACTCTCTCAACTTTGGGCCTAGACTGTTCTGTATGTTTCATGTAGTTTAGTGCTGCGCATAAAAATTCATATTCTGTGAAAGAGACAATATTTGCATTATATTTATTTGTTCAACAGGGTGCTTCTAAAGCTAGGTTACAGTGTGGGCCATATAATTTGGTGCTGCCTGTCAATGTTTATATCTTGTAAATAAGTTTCATGACAGCTTCTGGAGCTAGGCTAAAGTCTATCTCATATGACTTGATGCCACAATCGAAAGCCACCATTCAGTAAAAAAAAAAGTTGATGTACAAAGATTCTGTTACGTGGGTCAGATTTTCAGAAAATGTACAATTCACTTTCACAAAATCTCTGAAATAACGCAAATTTCAGACACAAATTAAGTTCAAAATACAGTTCAACCTAACCTAACATATTGCTAGAATAAATGCAATGCCAAATATACTCGAATTTACCTAGAATTGACCAAATTGCAGCCTAATTTAGCAGAATTTACTAAATGTGTACAGCTGCCAATTGTACATTTTCTGAAAATCTGACCCACATATAGATTGCTTCTGAAGCTAAGGATGCAGTCTGTTCTGCATTGCCTGTTTTTGACCAACCTACTGATGAGTTGGGAATGCACTAACTCATTCCTTGTCACACATTCCATTTGATTTATCAAATTATCATACCTTTCATGCGGGTATTATTGAGTACCATAGGCTACACAGTCTAGGCCCAAAGATGGGAGAGTCCCTTCAAACGAAGGGAAATCCTCTTGCCTCAAACCGCAAAGTGCCATTATAATTCCATTAAGACCACACAATGTCATTATATTCCCATTAAAACGCCGAGTTTTAGGCGAGGAGACCGATAAGCAAATTAGGCTGACAAACCATTCTTATCTGATCTGAGGGTTTGGACCTAGAGTGTACAGCATTGGGGTTCATACCACATATAGTGGATAATATGGAATGCCATAGGTTGCAGCATTGGCACTCATACCGCATACAGTTGTCATAAATATCGGGAAAAGTATAACAAATACAAAATAACCCTCGGGCCATCACCAAGTTACATATTACACTGGCTCGTGTAACAATTTAGTCTTATTTCTTAAATTCATATTCTGTGAAAGAGACAATATTTTCTTCAAACGAAGGGAAAGCCTCTCGCCTCAAACCGCAAAGTGCCATTATAATTCCTTTAAGACCGCAAAATTATATTCCCATTTAAATGCCCAGTCTTAGGCTAGAAAACTGATTAGCGAAGTAGGCTGACATACCATTCTTATCTGATCTGAGGGTTTGGACCTAGAGTATATAGATGGAACCTAGCAAGGGGGAAGTCTGTACACTTGTTATTGACCGAGGGAGCGCAGGAAGTTAGAGGGCGTTAGCCCGAGATCTTCTGTGCTCCCGAGGTCACTAACAAGTGTACAGACTTCACCCGAGCTTTGTTCCATATTTATTACACCCCATTAATAGAAAAAAATATAAATAATTAAAAATAAAAGAAGTAATTTACGTTTTGGGCTGACCTACTTGTTGTATGTCCCCAGGGTGACATAACTCACATGTTATGCACCACTTTGACCAAGTGTGACATATAATGCTGAAGGTATAGGCAGCAACAGCACAGGGGTGTAATAAAAAAGGAAGAGACATCTATATGTTCCACTCCTTAAAGGGCCTTTTTACCACCAGACCTGAGACAAGTATATCCAGACTGCCCTCACCAGGATACACGGCTTGTACTGTAGGCTATTATTAGGTGGCAGGCCAAGCCCCCTGTACCAGAGGTCTGTTATTTAAACACTATTGTCTTGTTTTTATACCCACCACAGTGCGTTCGTATGGACCTCAGTCTCACGCAGGCATCGTTTATCATGTTTTCAGACCTTGATCCTTGTCCTTGGGATCAACTGATGGTGAATATGTTCTGCTTATGCTGAGCTGCAGTAATTTCCTAAATACATGTACGACATTTTAAGATTTTGTATTATATTTATGCGCTTCTGAAGTCATTTTTCAAACAAATGTTGAAACTTTTAAAAGTCATGATTAAAAAAGTAAAATCATGGAATAGAAATGGCTTAATATGGCGTATTCAGAGGACAAAACACTACTTAGACCGTACAGAGTGCGTAATAGATAGATTTCCCTGTTTTTTTATATGTAATAACTCGGGTTATTAGTATGATGTAAAGTGAATAAAACGCCCGACAGTAACCTCCAAATTGACATGACATTAATGCAAATAAATATATCTAAACCGGGTTTTCGGTCCCATATTTAGTAAGAAGGTCTATATAGTATAAATAATATGCTGAACAGATCTATAGGTCGGTGAGCTCGGTGTAATGCACAGTTCTGATAACGCTCAGATTTTTCCCGCCAAAACAAGATGTTCCCAGCATTAGCAGACGACATTCTACCTGGCAAAAGATTCATCAAGTATTTACTCAAAAAATCTTGGCGGGAGATAATCTAAAAGTTATTTGTGGAACGATAGACGCTGAGATTAGTCTGGGATCGGGAGCATTTGATATAAGGCCAACAAACAAATAGGTGTGTTTCCGATTTATATAGCTGAAAACATGTAGGCAGGGTTGGTAAGTTTGTTGTTTTAAATTTCGTAAGAATCATTTCAACAAGAGAAATGTACCTTTTAAGGTGTTTTTATGAAATTAAAAGAAAACACGTCCCTAACGACCCAAAATATAATTTAAAAAAATAAAGTCTATCAACCCACATTTTTATCATCACTTTACCGGAAACAAAGATAATTTCTTTAGGCCTTAAGCCTGGGTTCCACTGCCCTGCTACTTCTCCCGCTACTCCTCCCGTTTTTTTGGGTCCCACTACTTTTAGAAGCGGGAGCAATTAGCGGGAAGCAGCCGCTTCAATTGAAACATGTTTGATTTGAAACGGCTACTTCCCTTCTAAAGTAGCTGGACCAAAGAAACGGAAGTAGTAGCGGGAGAAGTAGCAGGGCAGTGGAACCCAGGCTTTAATGCAACAGAAACTCAGCCTTCCTCAAGCTCTGGTGAAAAACTCAACGGTTACCAGTTGTAACCCTTCACTCTGACAGTGAAGCTTTTTACCGTACGTTTCTGTAACGGATCTGGAGGGCAGACCATGTAGTAGCTTCTAACATCATTTTACCTTATTCTTTCTTACTTTTTCATTATTTACCAGACATTTCCTGATAAAAATGAGTGTAGTGGCAAATGGTGGGATTGAGCTTTATGCTTAGAGTAAACGCACCGAGGTTCCATGGTGGTGGAGGTGTTTTAGAAAGGTTCGAGTGATTTCATCCATAAAACTTTACTCTTATCAGTAGAAAGAAACCAGCGCTGCTGAGCGATAATAAGCAACGAAAGTAGAGGGGAGCTTCATATTTGGGTCAGATTTTCAGAAAATGTACAATTGGCAGCTCTACACATTTAGGGAATTCTCCTAAATTAGGCTGAAAAATTAAGAATACCAGGTGTATCTGAGTATATTTGGTATTGCATTGATTTAAAGTATCAGTTCTGTTATGTTAAACTGCATTTTGAAGCTAATTTTTGTCTTAAATGTGAGTTATTTGAGAGGATTGGTGAAGTTGAATTGTACATTTAATGAAAATCTGACCCACTTACTCTCATTGTTATAAGTGAACCCACTGTAGTAGAGAATTTCACCGAAATTATGAAGCCCTGCCGCAAAAACAACAGGCACAAATCATCCACAATTTTGCACAAATGACTTTTAGACGCTACACGATCTATAGTTAAATGAAAAGGGAGCAAATAGTGGAGTATATATCCAGCGTTTCACTTCATTTACAAAATGTCGAAATTTTAGAATATAGAATACACCTGATGTATACTTTGTTGAGCTGGTTGATAATAATATATGCATTTCATCCAGATGGGCATTTATTTACTAGAGGCATTTTACACTACACTAAGCTATTTTCAATGACTGAGTGTTTTCTGGATCTTGAGTTATTCTGGTCCCAACACCACCTGGGCGAAGTGCTCTCATCAGTCAGAGCTAGGTCCCTCACTACAGTCTGTCCAGTATAACTTGATGTTGTCTGTACGTCCTACAATTCCAAGTAAATCAAATCAATGGCGGACATGCAAGACCCCCCTATTGAACCTTACTCCGACATTACAACTCCCATGATTCCAAGTGAATCAGAATACAAGATGGCTGACATACAAGTCCCCTATTGAACCTGACTCCGACATTACAACTCCCATAATTCCAAGTGAATCAGAATACAAGATGGCTGACATACAAGTCCCCTGTTGAGCTTCACTCTGACAGTACAACTCCTATAGTTCCATATGAATCAATATACAATATGGCGGACATAAAAGTTCCCTATTGAGACTTACACTGACATGATTCAAGATGGCGGACATGCAAGTCCCCTATTAAGCCTTACTCTGACATACAACTCCCATAATACCAAGTAAAACAAGATTCTAAGTGGCGGACATACAAGTCCCCTATTTACTGAACAGGGGATTGTCGGTGGCACAGGGGTGTTCCGAGAGAGAGAGGAGTAATCTTGAGGGTCAGATTGTCAGAAAACTTACAATTGGCAGCTGTACACATTTAGTAAATTCTGCTAAATTAGGCTGTAATTTGGCCAATACTAGGTAAATTCGAGTATATTTGGCATTGCATTGAATCTAGCAATCTGTTTGGTTAGGTTGAACTCTGTTTTGAACTTTATTTTCGTCTGAAATTTGGGTTATTTGAGAAGATTGGAGAAGGTGAATTGTACATTTTCTGAAAATCTGACCCAAGAGCGAAACGTACAATTCACAGAAATAGAGAAATAGAGTAGCGTACTACAACTGCCTCCATCGATCAAAAGTGAAGTCTCAAGCCCTAAAAATTGACCTTGTCCTTGGGTCAAATATTTGGTTGACCTCTAGACGTTGGGTTATATCGGTGCGTTCCACCCTGAGATCCACCCTCTAAATTAAGGAAAATGTTGGTGAAATCAACCTTAACATTTCACTGGAAATATTGCACATTTTACACTCTATTTGAGATCTACTTTGAGCGGCTCGCCGTAGGGTTACCATTGGGTCGCTTTGATGTTTACTCTTAGTAGGTCTCAAACAGAGCGTAGGGACATGGGTGACGGACAACCCAGGTATGGAGGGTCAGCTGTTATACACCATTTCTTATAAGTCTGAAATTCTTCTAAATAACTTCACGAGCAAGTTTGGGGAAAGCATCTGCCTTGCCCATTTATTCATATTTTGGCATTTATAAAGCAATCTTTTAGTAAGATTGCATTTAAACTTCGAGCCTAATAAACTTGGGCGTCTTTGAAATTGAATGAAATAAAGGTAAGCACCTTATCGTTTCTATACTATCAATATTAAAACTTTCCTTTTTTTATTTCGCATTTTTAATATATACCGCATTCAAGAAAGTCCTCATCCAGAATTAAATTTACTGACTCAAGTTATTCTGAATATTTTAGTATTTGAAACAGTTATAATTTAGGCAGAACAAAACGCGTTCATCTACTCGTCTTTGATTAGCATTTTTGTTTTTAAAAAAATCATTACAATTAGGGAAGGTAAAAAATCGGATACACACCTTTCTTTTTGCCAGATATAAAATTAAAACAATTTGCAATGTTTTAGATAAGCCCTGTTCGTGTAGACATTAGGCCTGAATTGTTTCCATGAAGGGTAACTTTTCTGTCAATAAAAATAACAATTTCTGTCAAGAACATTTACAGTACCATTAACCTAAAATGATCATGTTTTTGGGAAGTCAGTTAGCCGCTTAGATCCGTCACAGATATTCCTATACCAGATGTTGACCAAATCTTGATCAAAGAAAAGTGCAAGTCTTTGAACTCTTGGGTTCACTGAAGAAGGCAACCTCTGGGTGAGGAGCTCAGTGGTATCGAGTAACTCAGCCAGCACTTCCACCAATTACTGGCCGCCATTTGCAATGACAGATCTCTGACCTGTAAAGCGCCTGATTTAACTGGGATTAATTGAGATGAATTGTTTAGGTTGTGTTCTCTGAACATCTTCACTAGGAAAAAAGGGCCACTATAGTAGTGGAAGGCCAGCAGTGTGGGCTGAACGAGAAACATCCTGCTGGTCAAATTAAATGAAGTGAAATTAAGGCCTGATATCAGATGGAGTTTAATCGAAAAAGCTATGGTGACTCCCTTTTTTATGTTTTTCTTTGTTGAACTTCTGAGTGTTACTGTTATAGAAATGATTGCTATTGTTTTGGGCTGGCTCCTTGTTATGGCGTATAACAAGTTACAAGAAGGACCATGAAATAGTAGCATCTTTTCATGAGTTACCGTATCGACAAGCTGTTTCAAGCATGAACGAAAGCTATGAAACGCTCCAAAATAAGTTCAGAGAATATTGGCACTTTTGCGAATGGCACAACTGTCTTTTGACATGATGTTCCTGTCTCCCATGTGTAATACCCCTCCACGTCTTGCGCTACTTGCTCCTCCTTTTCTTCTTCTTCACCTTCCTCCACCTCCTCTTCCTTCTTCCTCCACCTCCTCTTCCTCTTCTTGACCTCTTCCTCCACCCCATCTTCCTCCTCCTCCTCCTTCTCTCCTCCTTCTCCTTCTTTTTTTTCTTCTTCACCTTCCTCCACCTCCTCTTTCTTCTTCCTCCACCTCCTCTTCCTCCTCTTCTTCTTCTTGACCTCTTCCTCCACCTCCTCTTCCTCCTCTTCTTCTTCACCTTCCTCCACCTCCTCTTCCTCCTCTTCTTCTTCACCTTCCTCCACCTCCTCTTCCTTCTTCCTCCACCTCCTCTTCTTCTTCTTCTTCTTCTTCACCTTCCTCCACCTCCTCTTTCTTCTTCCTCCACCTCCTCTTCCTCCTCTTCTTCTTCTTGACCTCTTCCTCCACCTCCTCTTCCTTCTTCCTCTTCCCCCTCCTCCTCCTCCTCCTCCTCCTCCTTCTTCTTCCCCACCTCCTACCTCTTTTCTCCTCCTCCTCCTCCTCCTCCTCCTCCTCCTCCACCTCCTACTCCTGCTCCCCGTTCCACCTCCTCCTCCTCATCTTCCTTTTCCTCCTCCACCACCTGGACCTCGTCCTCCTCCTTCCTCCAGGTGAGACAGGGACGCAGCTGCTGCGTCTCCTCCTGCTCCTCTCCACGGTGGCCTAGGGTACATAAATGTGTCAGGTAGACTCTGCTTTAGGTGCGCTACATCAACATTGCAACATTCATTCACTACCCACTATAGTAAGACCTTATCACAAGATATATCTCTTAATCTAAAAGGAAGCTTCTGAAACAAATGAATCTGTATAATTGATAGGAGGCGAATAGCTAGCTAGAAGGCGTTTCTCCCCACTAAGTGCAGTCTCTCAATTTCACATAATCACAGTCAGGTTCAGAAGGCAGTTGTGGTCACCTAAGTTTCAGGGAGTCATTAACACTTTAGCCTTAGTCTTAGCCTTGCGGTTAAGCTTATCGCTGGATGTGGAATCGAGGAATTTGGGTGTCTGGACCTAACTGATCAGAGAATAGGGGCGAGCCAACAAGAGATATGTGGGTCAGATTTTCAGAAAATGTACAATTCGCCTTCACCAATCCTCTCAAATAACCCATATTTAAGACAGAAATGAGCTTCAAAATGCCGTTTAACATAACAGAACTGATACTTTAAATCAATGCAATATCAAACATACTCAGATATACCTGGTATTCTTAATTTTTCAGCCTAATTTAGGAGAATTCCCTTTTCTGAAAATCTGACCCATGTAGGGTAGACTATATGAGTCAAATCCCCTAGAAATGTACAATCGGCATGCAGTTCTACACATTTAGTAAATTCTGCTAAGTCTTGCTGAACAATGATAGATACTTGGTATGTCTGAGTATATTTGGTATTACATTGAATCCAAGAGTCTGTTTGGTTATGTTGCGCTGTATTTTGAGCATAATTCATGTCTCTTAAATTTGGGTTATTTCAGAAGATTGTGGTAGGCGATTGTAGAACTTCTGACGGCTTGCCACATCTACCTAATTTACTTAATTATTTCCTCTAGTACTGTATAGCTCGAGATAAACCGATATGAATGCCAGCATCTAAATATAACTTCGGACTTTTTAAAAAAAGAAAGAAGAAGCTCTATAGCAACTTGTAACCGTAAAATGACTCGGTTAAATTTCCAATATTATTTATTTGTTATTCATTTTATCTAAGACCTCTAGGAAGGTCTGCTATGCAGAATAAACAGCCGTTCTCTCTTGTATCATTATTCTGCAACATATGTGGGTCAGATTTCCAGAAAATGCACAATTGTCAGCTGTACACATTTAGTAAATTCGGCTAAATTAGACTGAAAAATAGCCAATACTAGGTAAATTCGAGTATATTTTGCATTGCATTGATTCTAGCAATCCGTTTGGTTAGGTTCAATTGTGTTTTGAACTTTATTTTCGTCTGAAATTTGGGATATTTGAGAGGACTGGTGAAGGTGAATTGTACATTTTCTGAAAATCTGACCAATGTATGATGACTTGAAATAAAAACTTACTCTATTAGAACGCAATAGAACAATAACTAGAGAGAGAGGTATAAGATGATGCAGGAGGATGTGAAGGAGGAGGAGAAGGTGGGGTAGGGTGTGTAGGAGTGTGGTGTAAGCTGGTATAACCCTCTCATACCACTGGTATGTAGGTTACCTCATGAGTAACTCACTACCTGTGAGCAACTCCAGCTATGGCTCATGTATAGGAGGGGCTCGTGGGTAAGGTAGGGTGGGTGTGGTGCACTATTATTATTTACTATTAACCCTGCTAGTAATGCAGGTTAATAAGGGTTTAGTTTTAGCTCATCTTTACCTCCCCCCCCCCCCCACCCATTCCTTCTCTACTCACCCCATCCCATTTTTTATTTCTTAGATTTTATACACTGTACAAAGTCCTTCTTAGGGACTCTTCATTTTTAACCACTGGGGCGGCGGGGCTTTAGTAAAGGGCTGGTTCCATTGGTATGGATACCAATACGGATACGGCAAAATTTGCTCACATTAAAATATATAGTCATGGTTCCATGTGTGCGTATTTTGTACACGTCAACAAGTCTGGCTCCGAATCCGGTAAAACCTATCGCTCCATGTAGCGATTGGGTTCGTATCCGTACCCCATTCGTATATGGATTCCTTCTTTGATGTTATTAAATTCTGAGCTGTTCTGGACATATATGCGTTCACTCCAAGATAGTTTCCTGTATCCGCATGACGGATTCATATCTGCATGACGGATCCGTATCCGTACCAATGGAACCAGCCCTTAAGCTGGGGCTAACTTGTCAGGTGCTGCATCTATGTTATTCATTTATATCCATCATGTTTATTTCAAGACATCATGCACGCATTTAAGGCCAAAGCAATGGACAGACTCCTTGGCCACCTGAAGGTATTGGCATGCATGACAATGGGATAATACAGGCATTCTAATCCTGCTATTAATTCCAGGACATCAGGTTATGTAAGGCGAGGAGAGTGAATCTATGATAAAGGCATTAATATTGATTATTGAATCTTGTTAATTATAAGAGGATGTCAGACATTGAAGGCAAGGACAATGGTCATAGTCGATGTATTGGCAATATGAATGGGATAGAGGTATCAATATTTCATACTTAAAAATGTGCTTTTTATCGATCAAACTACAGTCCGATACATGATATTTTCAGATATTCAAATGACAATTTTTCAGAAACCCTTTACTTGAGAGACATTTGTATAGCACCCACATAGACAGTATATAACATATAGCACCCACTTTAGTATGTATCACATAGAGCACCCACTTTCCTCAGAATATGTTTATTTTACATTTGTTTACAGTATTTCTCATCAATACATTTGTTTACAGTATTTCTCATCAATACATTATATATATTTTATACAAAACCTCAGGTTTATAGTATAGGATAGTTTTTTTATATTTCCATTTTTCAAAAAACTCAAACTTATGGTTAATGCCTTCTGTTTAAACAGTTCTTCCAGGCACACCCGAAAAAGTACATGATGATTGATAATTAAACAGTAAATATTAGATTTAATAAATGAAATATTTAAAAATATTAGGTGGTACGAGGCCCCCTTACCCCCCCCCCTGCACCCTGGAGCAGCAGCTGGTGATGTGTGAGGGGGTGAGACAGGTGACCTATATAGTCTATGAGCAACTCTTGACGAGTCACTCATACCTCAGCCATGCGGCAGGAGCAGCAGGGGGAGGAGGCGGGTAGTTTTACCTGAGTCAGTCTAGAGACCTTTCTTATAGCTGCACGCCTTACATCATAGCTACAGATTAGGCAGTGAGATTAGATAGGTAGGTAGATAGTGAGCTGACAGATAGAGAAATGATAGAGATTTTTCGTTTCGTTTTTGATAGAGAGTAGTAATGGCTTATGATACTCTTAGGATGGATAGGTAGATTAGAAATTTTTAGAAAATAGTGGGAGAGTGGCACACAGTGGGAGACAGGAAAGATATGGATCATTGGAAATATTGTATTTAAAGATTCTTATTCAGCAATGGAACATTATGTAACAATTACAATTCAGAGCGTGCTGATATGCTTACAAAAAAGGAGTTCACTAAGTATAATCTGATAACAAATTTTGACATAAGTTCAAAAAATGAATACAAATAATAGAATAATAATAATGTTTCTAAGAGCCTAGCACTTAGGCACTTTAAAGAATAATAACGAAATTCTAAAATCCAATCCCAGCGTTGTGTCTTATTCAAACATTCCTAATGGTGGATCCTTTTTATGTATATATTATAAACATCCATAGATTATCAGAATATCAGAAGCAAATTAATTTCTGGCCGCCTGTTAGGATATGACTGGAGCTGAGATAATACTTTAAGGTTTATGCCGTACCCTGGTGCTATGATCTATAGGTGTATGAGTAGAGTATAGGATGTCACGAGCTTGTCTTACACCGTTATGTCGGCAGGTATTATAGACAGAAGCCTTATCTTAATGCCGTAATCTTAAAAAAATATTGGGTGGTGCTGTTGGGCTAACATGTTAGTTTGAGGTTGGGGGTGGGTGGGTGGGGGGCTGTGAGGGCTAATTGTTTATTTTATTACAGTCCATAACACTTTGTTCTCATGGTGCAAATACAAATTAAATAAATCAAATAGTAATCTAGTCTATGTACAGTCCTTTTAATAGACCAGGAATATAAGCTTTGAAACAAAAGGTCTTGAAAATCTATACATAGACCTGGAAATTGTTTACATGTGCTTGGGGCTACTATATCATGTATCATGCCAGTGGTTAAAAAGAGAGAATGCATCTTTCATATGAAAAGGTTTGCTATCTGTTTAAGGAGGCCCTTATTATCCCCGCTTGCACGTGACAGATCGCCAAGTCAGACATCTGATCCTCAGGCCCTCAGGCCTTTTTAAACCTGAAAATAAAAGTAAAGAGTTTGTCAATATTTCAGATATGAATTATGATTCACAACTAGTTTCGTCAGCAGCATTTTATTTTCTATTTCCTGAAGCAGTAATATATCACCTAATATTTTATATTGATTTGAAATTTGAACATTCCTGGAGGTATCTAAAAGGGTTCCCCTTACTCTGGGGGTGTAGGGATTAGAAGTTTTGTCTGCATTAAAGCTGTATTCCCGCCTAAATCGATACAAAGTTTTAAAACAATGTGAAATACCATGACGAGAAATAGGCCAGAGCAACATCAATCTGGATAGATGATAACTTCATAAAATATGATAGCACATCAGTTTCGATAAGCTCATCAACAAATATTTTACTCGCCATATTGTAAATCTCAATTATTTTTTATATACAAAACAAACTGTTTTTGATCTGGGACGCTGATCACTACAGTTTGTACACATCTAGACCCTCTAGTCATCATAACATCTAAAGAATGTAAAATATATAAACAGCAGTCAACGCAGTGTTCACAAGAATGCCAGGACCTAGCTGATTTGAAAATGGGATACACTACCTGTATAAGCACACAACCCATTTTCACTCATTGTTATCCATCAAACCTTAATTAACCCAAATTTAACAAATGGACGATGTCCACAAAAAATTATACACAAGGAAACTCAATACCATGAGTCACACCTTGATGAAGATATAGCTAGTGCATCCCATTGCAGTAGTGTAGGTAATTAGTCATTTTATACCCCTGTATACCGTTAATTGTAACTTAAAAGTCTAGTCTAAGGGACCCTCTGGAAGAGCTGTGGCTGCCACAGAAGAGGACCGACCCATTTCCGATGTAAATTATCTATACGTTTATCATGTACTGTCTTCGGAAATAAACAATATACAATACAATACAATAGAGGTAAGATGACCTGAAAACCTCCCTACGTTGGAGAGATGCCTTCTTAAGGGGGGTCTCCACTGGCTGCCTACAGGGTTCATTGACCATGTAGGCACCTCGCCACTCCTCAACAACACATCACCATCGCAAGGCTTACCGCAGAGCCTACCGCAGAGCTTACTGCAGCCAGTGGAGACCACCCTTTATGTACAGTCTTTGATTGAAATAAAATGTTTCTTAAATTTTATATACTCGGTTATGATATACAGGTCATACACGCCCATTGATTTACAAACGTAACAATTATAAAAACCCACCATAATGATGGGTGGAATCATACCTTACTGACTGGTCCCTTGTTAGAATAGGAAAATTAAGAACAAATGTTATGATACGCTTTTAATCCAATAAGAACAAAAAAAGTCGTTTTCCTCCTTTTTTTTTATCAAAAGAAAACAAACCCATCCACACTATGGGTGGGATCATAACTGGCCCTTGTTTGTGTTTGGCGTTTGGATTGTTCAAAGTAGAAGACTTTGGAATCGTTTGATCTTTTAAAATTCTGACTTGATGGTTTTTAAAATACATTCTTTTACGAGGACTAAGTCAACTCATACAGCTGGTCTTCCCAAGTTGAACTCTGTCAGTTTTAGATAGGTAAGACAAGAATGGACAAAAGTTGAGATTGAGAAGTTGTGCAAGTATTTGGTTTCGTATTTGGTTTAAAACGAAATCTTGAACAAATAAAAACTACCATGTCACTACCACCTTGACTGAGGAATGTAAAAGACTATAATCAGTGAATGGGGAGCACTAGCTAGGGCCCTACAAACTTCGCCTCGGGATTATACACCAAACAATGCACCAGCAGCTTCTCAATATCAGTCATTACTCCTATAATAGTCCTCTAGCTTCGCCTCAGGATTATACACCAAACAGTGCACCAGCAGCTTCTCAATATCAGTCATTACTCCTATAATAGTCCCCTAGCTTTGCCTCAGGACTTTACACCAAACAGTGCACCAGCAGCCCCTCAATATCAGTCATTACTCCTATAATAGTCCTCTAGCTTCGCCTCAGGATTATACACCAAACAGTGCACCAGCAGCCCCTCAATATCAGTAATTAATCCTATAATAGTCCCCTAGCTTTGCCTCGGGATTATACACCAAACAGTGCACCAGCAGCTTCTCAATATCAGTCATTAATCCTATAATAGTCCCCTAGCTTTGCCTCAGGATTATACACCAATCTGTGCACCAGCAGCCCCTCAATGTCAGTAATTAATCCTTTAATAGTCCCTTAGCTTCACCTCAGGATTATACACCAAACAGTGCACCAGCAGCTTCTCAATGTCGGTCATTACTCCTTTAATATACCCCTAGCTTCGCCTCAGGATTATACACCAAACAGTGCACCAGCAGCCCCTCAATATCAGTCATTACTCCTTTAACAGTCCCCTAGCTTCACCTCAGGATTATACACCAAACAGTGCACCAGCATCGCCTCAATGTCGGTCATTACTCCTTTAATAGTTCCCTAGCTTCGCCTCGGGATTATACACCAAACAGTGCACCAGCATCGCCTCAATATCAGTCATTACTCCTTTAATAGTCCCCTAGCTTCACCTCAGGATTATACACCAAACAGTGCACCAGCATCGCCTCAATGTCAGTCATTACTCCTTTAATAGTCCCCTAGCTTTGCCTCAGGATTATACACCAAACAGTGCACCAGCAGCCCCTCAATATCAGCCATTAATCCTATAACAGTGCACCAGCAGCCCCTCAATATCAGTCATTAATCCTATAACAGTGCACCAGCAGCCCCTCAATATCAGCCATTAATCCTATAACAGTGCACCAGCAGCCCCTCAATATCAATCATTAATCCTATAACAGTGCACCAGCAGCCCCTCAATATCAATCATTAATCCTATAACAGTGCACCAGCAGCCCCTCAATGTCAGTCATTAATCCTTTAACAGTGCACCAGCAGCCCCTCAATATCAGCCATTTCTCCTATAACAGTGTCTTGGGGACGAGGGCTAGTCTACATGTCCAGAGCCGCCTGGAGTGGTGTAAAGCACATGTGTTGTCTACATTGAGGGTGTTGTGTTAGGGTTTATGATCCGTACTTTAGGGCTGTGTTGATGGCCGGGAGAGGCTGGGGCAGAGGCTAACACACTTCCCTGACCATAAGTCACCTCATGGTTTATTGTAAACATCAAGTACAGTAAACTCCCACTTACCACCAGCCCACTATTAGGTCCAAAAAAATAGATGTGTTTCCGATTTATCTGGCTAAAAACTTGGTAGTCGGGGGGGGGGGGGGGTGAGGGGCTAACTTTTTTTTAAAAATAGGAAGCCCCTTTCCAGGAACTGAACAAAATTCTATTTCATAACAATAGTTGTTTTAAATAAGGGAAATTTGTTTTTTTTACAGTTCTTGCTGTTCTGCTTTTATCCATCATCTACTATGCAGTATAGGACCACATTGCACTAGATACCAATTAATGTCCCATTAATTATCAATATAGTCATACTAGGTTCCATTCTAATAATAACAAAATAAATAAATCTAAAATCTCTGAACATATGATTCACGGGTAATTGTTTGTTTCTGATAGTGATATGTTTTGACCTTCGAAAATATGAAGATATTATATTAAATATAGAATATTGAAGGTTAGAGCTGGGAAAGACCAATGTGTCAAGAGGAAGATTGTAAAACGTTTAATCATAATCATCACAGTGAACTGTAGCTGACAACCGCCCATAATTATTGTACTGAGAATACAACACACTTTCCATGTACCAACCATATACTCATCAACACCTCATCACCATCTCATCAGATTAGAACTAGTCATAGAAACTAGTCATACTGTAACAAATGTAAAGTTCACTATAGTCATATTGTAACAAAAGTAAAGTTCAAGCAAGAATTCGGGCACCCAACGGAAGACCTATTTAGACAATTGTTTACTTAGAATGTTGGGCAACCTTACTGTAAAACATCTTCAGCAATAAAAGAATCCTTGAATTGAATTGAATTGAACAATGAATGAAAGCCCCATTTTCAAAAAGCTCTTTGCGCAGACGACTTTTATCATCTCGTGATGAACGTGAAGCAGCGGGAACTACTCCCAATGCACCATAAAACCATTACATAGTATTTGCTATTTGTTATTATAGATAAAAATAAAGTGCCTTGTTTTGAAGCACAGATCGCTAGATAACTGCTGTCAACAGTGGAGGGTTTTATGTACAGTTTATCTTGTCAATCCTCGCTAGGCTCAAGGTCCTGCTGTACCCCTGAGTAAAACTCTCCCTCTCCCTATAGATCGTATTCACACATCATAGGCTTTATTTCCATGTATCTTTCTATAGCTGGAAGTCACATATCGTATCATGGGCTTTATATCTCTATAGCTGGTAGTCCCATATCATGGGCTTTATATCTCTATAGCTGGTAGTCCCATATCATGGGCTTTATCTCTCTATAGCTGGTAGTCCCATATCATGGGCTTAATCTCTCTATAGCTGGTAGTCAGATATCGTGAGCTTATCTCTCTATAATATATTTATAAGAAGAAAGATTATTTAAAGAGATTGTATAAAAATCATTCATTATGTTACAAGAATAACAAATTATCTAAAGAGATTGCATAAAAATCATTAATGATGTTACAACAATTGCCACCCCCAACGGAATCCCAAAACCTGTCTATGCTATGCTCTTAATGTACAGGTTCAAAATAGGTGAATGATGTCAGATATTTGCCGACTTTGAACAAGGATTGAAACCACTGTAAGTCCCCTATGACTACCACTCAGGAAAAAGCCTCTAAAATGCCAAACCAATTTGGCAGTTGTGCCAGAGGCGGTGTTCAGCAAAGGCAAATCTGGCTTGTTTTTTAAAGATGAGATACAAGCTGGGGTTGAGTAGAGAGCAGACGGGTGGGGATCAATAGGACGGCGAGATGTAGGGGGGCGGGGGGTAACCCTACTAACCCTCAACCTTTCATTCATTCATTCATTCCTGTTGATGATTCGCCAGGTTGTTTTAGTTCAGCTCCTATAGTCTTACACTAACACCTAGGGTAATATACTACCATATATGTTTATACAAGAATATTTAAAGGCGAATCGGCCCGAGAAAAAAACGTGCACTGGTGAGCAGGAAGGTATTTTAACAGGTTAATGAAATATAAATGCCGTCTTTTATCTTCTATGAAGCCCTGTAGCAAAAACTACTGGGTGAAATACTCCACAATCTTGGTCAAATAACTTTTAGATGGAATGATAAAAAAGCCTTAAAGGGACAAAAAGTAGAAAATCTTCAGTGTTTGATTAATATTAACAGATAGTACAGCTTTTATAACTGAACTGTACTTTTTTTATTTAGAATTTGTATACAGCGTATCCTCAGACCAGTGACATCAAACAATACTATATTAACTTCAATAATTATTAAGGCTCATTGTAATAAACAAATGACAAATAATACAATTGAGACCATTGATATATTGTGATATGGACTCACGGTAGTATGAGAATCCTTATATATGGGTCAGATTTTCAGAAAATGTACAATTCAACTTCGCCAATCTTCTCAAATAACCCAAATTTTAGACGAAAATGAAGTTCAAAATACAGTTCAACCTAACCAAACAGATGGCTAGAACCAATGCAATGCTGAATATACTCGAATTTACCTAGTATTGACCAAATTGCAGCCTAATTTGACAGAATTTACTAAATGTGTACAGCTGCCAATTGTACATTTTCTGAAAATCTGACCCATATAATTACAGGACAGGGGGACGTATTTCAGCATAAGACAATGGCTAGCATAGAGGACCACAATATATCAGATATATAATGCTATGATCATAGGTGAAAAAAGTCCACTCGTCTCTAGCTCTTTGGCTCTAAAGGAATTTCTGTATAATTTACTGATGGTCTGGCCTTATCTCCCTGAGTCATCCCACTCTATCAGTCGCCTTAGAGAGAGGAAAAAAGGTTTCATGAAATCATTGCGGATATCAGTTTTTCTCATCTATCTCCGTCATTCAGATACCATGGAGAAGGGTGCGGGTGTTAGACTTAGAGAGAGGGCTGGGGTAGGGGTAGGGGTAGGGGAGGGGTAGGGTGTAAGGGGTAGGGGTAGGGGAGGGGCAGGGTGTTAGAGAGAGGGCTGGGGGAGGGGTAGGGTGTAAGGGGGAGGGGTGTAGGGGAGGGGCAGGGTGTCAGAGAGAGGGCTGGGGGAGGGGCAGGGGGTAGGGGCAGAGTGTAAGGGGGAGGGGTGTAGGGGAGGGGCAGGGTGTTAGAGAGAGGGCTGGGGGAGGGGCAGGGGGTAGGGGCAGAGTGTAAGGGGGAGGGGTGTAGGGGAGGGGCAGGGTGTTAGAGAGAGGGCTGGGGGAGGGGCAGAGTGTAAGGGGGAGGGGTGTAGGGGAGGGGCAGGGTGTTAGAGAGAGGGCTGGGGGAGGGGCAGAGTGTAAGGGGGAGGGGTGTAGGGGAGGGGCAGGGTGTTAGAGAGAGGGCTGGGGGAGGGGCAGAGTGTAAGGGGGAGGGGTGTAGGGGAGGGGCAGGGTGTTAGAGAGAGGGCTGGGGGAGGGGCAGAGTGTAAGGGGGAGGGGTGTAGGGGAGGGGCAGGGTGTTAGAGAGAGGGCTGGGGGAGGGGCAGAGTGTAAGGGGGAGGGGTGTAGGGGAGGGGCAGGGTGTTAGAGAGAGGGCTGGGGGAGGGGCAGAGTGTAAGGGGTAGGGGTAGGGGAGGGGCAGGGTGTTAGAGAGAGGGCTGGGGGAGGGGCAGAGTGTAAGGGGGAGGGGTGTAGGGGAGGGGCAGGGTGTTAGAGAGAGGGCTGGGGGAGGGGTAGAGTGTAAGGGGGAGGGGTGTAGGGGAGGGGCAGGGTGTTAGAGAGAGGGCTGGGGGAGGGGTAGAGTGTAAGGGGGAGGGGTGTAGGGGAGGGGCAGGGTGTTAGAGGGAGGGATGGCAGAGGGTTAGACAAAATATTCGTCAGGCAGGCTAGAGGAGGTGGCGGGGGTAAGAATGGGGGCTGGGGGCTGGGGTAAACTATTCTAGGGCTTTGGCTTTAGATCCAAATCCCAAACATCTCAAATGTCTGTTGGGAATGGTTTGTGAGGGGAGAGAACACAGAGGATAAGAGAGAAGGGGATGGGGTGGGGGTTGGAGTGGGCGAGGTAGGTGGAGGGGGGGGGATAAGTGAGAGTGTGAGGGAGGGGAAAGAGAGAGGGAAGGAGAGACACAGAGATAGGGAAGGGTAATGGAGGAGAGGAGACAGCAAATACAGACTGTAATACAATAAAATCGTGATATACAAAAGTAGCATACATTATCACATTGCTCCCCCCCCCCCCCACACACACACACTCCCCCCAGTCTATAAATCTCCCATCTTTGCCTATTTGTCACTGTAGATGGCGCTGAGGAAGGAGGCGGCGTTCCTTCCGCGTCCAGTGCAAGGGTTTAATCAAGTGAATAGCGAGCAATGGTTCTCAGGCTCTACATTGCGCTACAGTCCTTCCCACATGCACTGAACCTCAACTCATACAGTCCACTACAGTCCTTCCCACATGCACTGAACCTCAACTCATACAGTCCACTACAGTCCTTCCCACATGCACTGAACCTCAACTCATACAGTCCACTACAGTCCTTCCCACATGAACTGAACCTCAACTCATACAGTCCACTACAGTCCTTCCCACATGCACTGAACCTCAACTCATACAGTCCACTACAGTCCTTCCCACATGAACCTCACCTCATACAGTCCACTATAGTCCTTCCCACATGAACTGAACCTCAACTCATACAGTCCACTACAGTCCTCCCCACATGCACTGAACCTCAACTCATACAGTCCACTACAGTCCTTCCCACATACACTGAACCTCAACTCATACAGTCCACTACAGTCCTTCTCACATGCACTGAACCTCAAGTCATACAGTCCACTATAGTCCTTCCCACATGAACCTCACCTCATACAGTCCACTATAGTCCTTCCCACACGCACTGAACCTCAACTCACAGTCCACTACAGTCCTTCCCACATGAACCTCACCTCATACAGTCCACTATAGTCCTTCCCACACGCACTGAACCTCAACTCTTACAGTCCACTATAGTCCTTCCCACATGAACCTCAACTCATACAGTCCACTACAGTCCTTCCCACATGCACTGAACCTCAACTCATACAGTCCACTACAGTCCCTCCCACATGCACTGAACCTCAACTCATACAGTCCACTATAGTCCTTCCCACATGCACTGAACCTCAACTCATACAGTCCACTATAGTCCTTCCCACATGCACTGAACCTCACCTCATACAGTCCACTACAGTCCTTCCAACATGCACTGAACCTCAACTCATACAGTCCACTACAGTCCTTCCCACATGCACTGAACCTCAACTCATACAGTCCACTACAGTACTTCCCACATGCACTGAACCTCAACTCATACAGTCCACTACAGTCCTCCCCACTTGCACTGAACCTCAACTCATACAGTCCACTACAGTCCTTCCCACATGCACTGAACCTCAACTCATACAGTCCACTATAGTCCTTCCCACATGCACTGAACCCCAACTCATACAGTGCGCTACAGTCCTTCCCACATGCACTGAACCTGAACTCATACAGTCCACTACAGTCCTTCCCACATGCACTGAACCTGAACTCATACAGTCCATTACAGTCCATCCCACATGCACTGAACCTCAACTCATACAGTCCACTATAGTCCTTCCCACATGCACTGAACCTCAACTCATACAGTCCACTACAGTCCTTCCCACATGCACTGAACCTCACCTCATAAAGCCCACTACAGTCCTTCCCACATGCACTGAACCTCAACTCATACAGTCCATTACAGTCCATCCCACATGTACTGAACCTCAACTCATACAGTCCACTACAGTCCTTCCCACATGCACTGAACCTCAACTCATACAGTCCACTACAGTCCTTCCCACATGCACTGAACCTCAACTCATACAGTCCACTACAGTCCTTCCCACATGAACCTCACCTCATACAGTCCACTATAGTCCTTCCCACATGAACTGAACCTCAACTCATACAGTCCACTACAGTCCTCCCCACATGCACTGAACCTCAACTCATACAGTCCACTACAGTCCTTCCCACATACACTGAACCTCAACTCATACAGTCCACTATAGTCCTTCCCACATGAACTGAACCTGAACTCATACAGTCCACTACAGTCCTTCCCACATGAACCTCACCTCATACAGTCCACTATAGTCCTTCCCACATGAACTGAACCTCAACTCATACAGTCCACTATAGTCCTTCCCACATGAACTGAACCTGAACTCATACAGTCCACTACAGTCCTTCCCACATGAACCTCACCTCATACAGTCCATTACAGTCCATCCCACATGCACTGAACCTCAACTCATACAGTCCACTACAGTCCATCCCACACTCACTGATCCTTACTTGTATACTCTATAGTGTATTCCATATAAGCTGGTGTAAGGAGCTAGGTATACGTACCACATCATTTAATGCTAAGGCCTAAAAAAAATATCTTTTCCGGTTTTGGCCAGTAGGTAGGAAGATTTTCTATGTAGACATATATTGAAGGATTCAAGGTCATTCTTCAATATAAATTTAGTGTCAGCAGTTGAGCGAGAAATGAATCAACGCAACACACAGAGTGGCAGATGCATTTCTGAATAAAACTTAAATAAATATTCAAGGTAAATCAAAGATTAGCCTTGAATTTTACAATATATTGAGGCATCCATACTACATATATATACATGGGTCAGATTTTCAGAAAATGTACAATCCAACTTCACCAATCCTTTCAAATAACCCACATTTAAGACAGAAATTAGCTTCAAAATGCCGTTTAACATAACAGAACTGATACTTTAAATCAATGCAATATCAAACATACTCAGATATACCTGGTATTCTTAATTTTTCAGCCTAATTTAGGAGAATTCCCTAAATGTGTACAACTGCCAATTGTACATTTTCTGAAAATCTGACCCACATATAGGCGACTATATTACATGATTCATACATTAAGCCTGACCTTGCACACTAATGAGGAACTTCCTCCTGTACCCATGAAGGTCATCTATTCTCCTCCACCTACTGGAGGAACGCGCTCCAGTACATCCTCCAGTGTTTGCCATAGAAACCAACTCCATATACAGATAAAACAAATATAGCTGCCGCTCCGTCTTCCTTTTGTATATGTATGGCCAAAAGTTGTGGTAGGAGAAGGTGCACCTTTGTACTTTTAATATTTCTAAACATAATTTTACATTTAAATTAATATTTTTATTTAAAAGCCCCTTTAAGCTATGTCATGTTTCCCGTTCAAATCATAACAAGTCATCCTAACGCAGTCTATTTATTTATGATATATTCTTTATTTTCCATCGCTCCATCTTTTATTTTAGCCAATAAAAACTTGACCCAGCTTCTGTTGGGGTTTTGACGGCGGGAATAACCGCCCTTAAAGATGCATCGACCACAGATATATTGTCTACCTTCCCTAATGAACACGTAATAATGCATGGATTGGGATTTTGCCAAAGATTAAGATGGTTAAACCTTGCAAAAAACTAAAAGAAATTATCTAGCTACGTTGACTGTCAGAAGGGTATAGGGACAGAATAAACACAACAGATAGCTGAGCTTTAAGCTTCTTGACTCGTCGACCTTCACCTTCACCTTATCTTAGTGCAGACGACATTTTCCAGTCTGAAAACAGAAGACTCAATGATACAAGGGCGTAGTCATATTGCCACTTACTATATTTTTGTAATAGTTTTATGAAGTAGTTGTCGTCGGGTATGAAAGTAATTTCCGAAAAAAAGAGATTTGGATGCCAAAGATGTATTAGCAGCACGAAATACTCCAGATGTTCGTGATTCCATGTTCATGATTTTGTGCGATCATATGAAATCCTGAATACATTTTGCAAAAGAAATATTGGGAACGTATGTGCACTTTTTTATATATGATTTATGCTGATATTTAAATAATTATTACTGTAATCTGTTCCTTGTGTTTAAGATTCAGACGTGTTTGATCATTTTAAAAATCTGTCTATCTGTGTACATATTTGTTCATGCCTGGTAGTTTCGCTTTGATTTCTGCCTCTCATAATCTGGAGTGAAGTGAATTAAATCTGAATAGATAAGAACATACTTCTTTTATGAATTATTCTTCAACTTCCCAAGTTCAGAAGTCAGGCCAAGAAAATAGTGTTTCTGGTTCACTCACTTTTCCTACCTTAATAAACCTTACCCTACGGCAACTACTTAACCAGAAACCCTTAAAAAGTACATTTCTCTTTTTTAAAGCAATTACTGTCACGAAAAAAACATTTTCAGTTCCTAAAAGGTCATTTCTTAGACAAGAAACAAAATAATTACCTCCACCCTACATATTTTCAGCTGGCCTGAACCAGAAAGCAACCTTTTCTTGGCCTTATTCATATTTTTCATATTTCTCCCATACAAATGCCATATACAGACTGTAGTCTGACATAATGGTGCAGTGATATGGCAGTGGGTTGCTATGGCAAAGAAGCTCTGTACCATAAAACAGTGGACCTTTTGGTTTTTATGGCGGCATTGGCTTACAATGCAAACATAGGGCTCAGGCCTCATACCAAGATATGGCCATCTATTATTGTGGAATAGTGTCTCTAGAAATATTTCATTTTCTCCCATCATGTTCTGGCAAACTCAACGTACTCTTTCTTCTTCATCTGTGTGAATTTCTCTCTTTGGTCTCTCTCGCTTCCTCTCTCTCTCTTTCTATCTCTCCCTCTTTCTCTTTCCCTTTCCCTCGTCCTCCCTCCTCTCCCTCCTTTCTCTCCTCAGTCTCTCCCTCCCCCTCTCTCTCTCCCTCTCTTTCTCTTCCCCTTTCCCCCTTCCTCTCTCCTCTCTCTCCTCAGTCTCTCCCTCTCTCTCTCCCCCTCTCTTTCTCTCCCTCTCTTTCTCTTCCCCTTTCCCTCTTCCTCCCTCCCCTCCCTCCTCTCCCTCTCTCTCTCCCTCTCCCTCTCTCTCTTTCTCTTCCCCTTTCCCTCTTCCTCCCTCCTCTGCCAGGCTCTTTCCTCTCCCTCCCTCATCTCTCTTGTCTCTCCTTCCTTTCTCCTCCCTCCCTCCTCTCATAATGATATGATATTATCATTACATAACTAATTAATTATAAGATGTTAGTGGAGGGGGAGGTTGCTGTATATCGGTGGGCAGGGGTGAAATTAGGTGTATGTATGCTGTTATGTATTCTTCGTTTTATCTCGCAAGCTTTGGGGTGACTTGCCCTTCTTCAGGTAATTAATAACAATTAACTAATTAATAATGATGTGATGTAATGGACTAATGAATGTTTGTTTATTTTTCAGGTGAGTACCTCCTTACCCATACCTCAGTGCGGCCAGGCAGCTAAGTGAAAACTACTCTAATCATGAACACACCCAGACTTCACTATAGATTTAGCTTTCGTATTGAGAGGGACTGGAAGAGCAATAAATAACATTCTTTATTAAAAAAACAGTGATCAATTAATTTTAAGTTGAACCAGCATAAAAAGAAATCAGAACTTTTTTGTGCAAAGTAGTGGTCTCTAAGTCATAGGGGTGTAAAGTTGTGGTGTCTAAGCTATTGGGTGCAAAGTGGTGGTCTCTAAGCTATTGGGTGCAAAGTGGTGGTGTCTAAGCTATTGGGGTGCAAAGTGGTGGTGTCTAAGCTATGGGGTGCAAAGTGGTGGTGTCTAAGCTATGGGGTGCAAAGTGGTGGTCTCTAAGCTATTGGGTGCAAAGTGGTGGTGTCTAAGCTATTGGGGTGCAAAGTGGTGGTGTCTAAGCTATGGGGTGCAAAGTGGTGGTGTCTAAGCTATTGGGTGCAAAGTGGTGGTGTCTAAGCTATTGGGGTGCAAAGTGGTGGTGTCTAAGCTATGGGGTGCAAAGTGGTGATGTCTAAGCTATTGGGTGCAAAGTGGTGGTGTCTAAGCTATTGGGTGCAAAGTGGTGGTCTCTAAGCTATTGGGTGCAAAGTTGTGGTCTCTAAGCTATTGGATGAAAGTGGTGGTCTCTATGCTATGGGGTGCAAAGTGGTGGTGTTTAAGCTATTGGATGCAAAGTGGTGGTCTCTAAGCTATGGGGTGCAAAGTGGTGGTCTCTAAGCTATGGGGTGCAACGTGGTGGTCTCTAAGCTATTGGGGTGCAAAGTGGTGGTGTCTAAGCTATTGGGTGCAAAGTGGTGGTCTCTAAGCTATTGGGTGCAAAGTGGTGGTCTCTAAGCTATGGGGTGCAAAGTGGTGGTCTCTAAGGTATGGGGTGCAAAGTAGTGGTGTCTAAGCTATGGGGTGCAAAGTGGTGGTGTCTAAGCTATGGGGTGCAAAGTAGTGGTGTCTAAGCTATTGGGGTGCAACGTCGTGGTGTCTAAGCTATTGGGTGCAAAGTGGTGGTCTCTAAGCTATTGGGTGCAAAGTGGTGGTGTCTAAGCTATTGGGGTGCAAAGTGGTGGTGTCTAAGCTATTGGGGTGCAAAGTGGTGGTCTCTAAGCTATTGGGGTGCAACGTCGTGGTGTCTAAGCTATTGGGGTGCAAAGTGGTGGTGTCTAAGCTATTGGGGTGCAAAGTGGTGGTCTCTAAGCTATTGGGGTGCAATATCGTGGTGTCTAAGCTATTGGGGTGCAAAGTGGTGGTGTCTAAGCTATTGGGGTGCAAAGTGGTGGTCTCTAAGCTATTGGGGTGCAAAGTGGTGGTCTCTAAGCTATTGGGGTGCAAAGTGGTGGTCTCTAAGGTATGGGGTGCAAAGTAGTGGTGTCTAAGCTATGGGGTGCAAAGTGGTGGTGTCTAAGCTATGGGGTGCAAAGTGGTGGTGTCTAAGCTATTGGGGTGCAACGTCGTGGTGTCTAAGCTATTGGGTGCAAAGTGGTGGTCTCTAAGCTATTGGGTGCAAAGTGGTGGTGTCTAAGCTATTGGGGTGCAAAGTGGTGGTCTCTAAGCTATTGGGGTGCAATATCGTGGTGTCTAAGCTATTGGGTGCAAAGTGGTGGTGTCTAAGCTATTGGGTGCAAAGTGGTGGTCTCTAAGCTATTGGGTGCAAAGTGGTGGTGTCTAAGCTATTGGGGTGCAAAGTGGTGGTGTCTAAGCTATTGGGGTGCAAAGTGGTGGTCTCTAAGCTATTGGGGTGCAAAGTGGTGGTGTCTAAGCTATGGGGTGCAAAGTGGTGGTGTCTAAGCTATTGGGGTGCAAAGTGGTGGTGTCTAAGCTATTGGGGTGCAAAGTGGTGGTGTCTAAGCTATGGGGTGCAAAGTGGTTAAAAAAACAGTTCAACATTATAGCGAATATACTCAGATATAGACATATCTGTATATAAATATCCGCCACAACTCTGGTGAACATACCTCAGGGTGTTTCGATTTTCAAATGTTTCCTTTGGCCAAGGTAACGCGAAATTATATGAATTGCAATTCAGTGTTTTTCCTTGAAGACATTACTCCAAACGTTTAAAGTGATTCATATAGAAAATAATCGTTTTCTATTCAAAAATTTCAATTCAATTAACACAAATTTCACAACTCAATGATTTTTTTCCTGAGTATGATTATCCACAATTGCCATTTCTACTTTTTACTGCTCCCCGTGGAACGCAGCTGTAATTGGAATCAATTGATTAAACTTGAACATGAGATTCAGGAGAGAACCAGATGGAGGAGGGTGTGTGTATGTGGGGGGGGGGGGGGTTGAGAGAGAGAGGACGAGTGAGAGGGGTGAGAGAGAGTAGACTCAGAGAGAGAGAGAGAGAGAGAGAGAGAGAGAGAGAGAGAGAGAGAGAGAGAGAGAGAGAAGGGGAAAGGCAACAACGGTCTGCCTAGGTTAATATTGGCATTTCTTCATTACTTGCTTTTTCAGGGCGGGTTCCCCTCTTCACCCCATTGTCTTCCCTCTGTACCCCATTCCCTCCCCCTCCTCCTCTCTGCACCCCATTGTCTCCCCCTATCACCCTGCTCTGCACCCCATTCTCCCCTCTCCCCCTCCTCCCCTCTCCACCCCATTGTCTCCCCTCCCCCTCCTCCCCTCTGCACCCCATCGTCTCCCCCTATCACCCTGCTCTTCACCCATCTGCACCCCATTCTCCCCTCTCCCCCCTCTCCCTCTCCACCCCATTGTGTCCCCTCCCCCTCCTCCCCTCTGCACCCCATTGTCTCCCCCTATCACCCTGCTCTGCACCCCATTCTCCCCTCTCCCCCTCTCCCTCTCCACCCCATTGTCTCCCCTCCCCCTCCTCCCCTCTGCACCCCATTGTCTCCCCCTATCACCCTGCTCTTCACCCATCTGCACCCCATTCTCCCCTCTCCCCCCTCTCCCTCTCCACCCCATTGTGTCCCCTCCCCCTCCTCCCCTCTGCACCCCATTGTCTCCCCCTATCACCCTGCTCTGCACCCCATTCTCCCCTCTCCCCCTCTCCCTCTCCACCCCATTGTCTCCCCTCCCCCTCCTCCCCTCTGCACCCCATTGTCTCCCCCTATCACCCTGCTCTTACCCATCTGCACCCCATTCTCCCCTCTCCCCCTCTCCCTCCCCACCCCATTGTGTCCCCTCCTCCTCCTCCCCTCTGCACCCCATTGTCTCCCCCTATCACCCTGCTCTTACCCATCTGCACCCCATTTCCTCCCTCTCCCCTCTCCCTCCCCACCCCATTGTGTCCCCTCCTCCTCCTCCCCTCTGCACCCCATTGTCTCCCTCTCCCCTCTCCCCCCTCTCCCCTCCCCATTGTTTCCCCCTCCCCTAGACCCACTTGTTACTCTGGCATATCTGGGGCTGTAAGACTCTCCTGCAATATTGCTGAGTAAGCACTATTTCCTCACGCCAATACCCTAGACGCTATAATATAGACACACTTATAGATCTCTCCCATTCAAAGTGACCAGAATATTCAATATTTGTTATGTGTCAGAGAAATGAGTCATAAGTTGGGGAAAAAATGGATTTTGAGATACCACCTGTGACCATATTAGAAAACAAGAGATTAGGTGGATCCCAATTATGTTTATAACATTTAGGAAATCTTAAAAGTATTTCTAGATTTGATGTTTGATTTTTGTTATTTTTGAAAAAAAGGTTTACAATATTTCTGAGTGGATGATTACTAGTAAAGTAGCTAAGTATTCTTTTTTATTTAACTTATTTCTACAGTCTCGATCTAGTGTTATAAGGCAAAAAAAAATAGGTGTGTTTCCGATTTACCCCCTCCGCCCCCCCCCCTACCTACAAAAACCTTACCCTACCTAAAAAAAATTTACCATACCTGATTTTTTAAAAATCATGTCTTACTTTTTTGGGATTTTTTGACAAAAAATGCTTATAAAAGCAGGAAAACGGGTTTTCCTAACCCGGAACTGTCAAAAATCCTTTTCATGTTAAAAATCATTTCCCATGTTTAAAACAACTATTGTTATGAAATAGACATTTTTTTCAGTTCCTGGGAGGTGGTTTCCAAAAAAAGCCAGGGGCTGTTTTAGTGCACGATAGGATGCCCTTAGAAACGCAGGGATATATTTAATACACTGTCTTGGAATTTGGTACATACTTACTTATATGACTCAAAAAATGAGAATATTCCTACGATCGAAGAGTTCTTGTGAAGAAAAAGCTTTGAAAAATCGCAAAATGCCGATAGAATCCTATTAGCACACATATGCCAGGGCCGGGATATCCATTAGCGCAGTAGGCGTCCAATCATTAACATACCATTCTATCTTATCTGATCTGAGGCGCTCGGAGCCTAAACTGAGCAATACATTTGAAGGTTTTTTCATCCATCTATAATTCTACAGCGCAGACCTATAGGTTGCATGCAAACACATCACTAGTACCAATTAGATTGGCGAGGTTATGCCTCTCTATATCTCCTATTCACATTAACTATAGATAGACGAGGAGAATAGTAACAGCGCAGATATGATTTGTCATTGACCCTTCCCATTTAAATGCTCACCTCAAAATGGGATTTTTTAATGAGACATTTCTTTCTCATACATTCGCAATTCAGAATACAGGAAATTCAATTTAGTCGAAGGTCATCTAGCCAAACCATCAACCCTATAGACATCCTATACCTTGATCCGACCCTATACCTTGGGTACTCGAGGTATCTTCTGAATAAAAATTCGTAAAATAAAATAAGAAAAAAATCAAAAATCAACTAGTGTATTGACTTCAAGTATTTAAAATGTATTTTAAATGTATGCGATACATTAAGGACAAATGTTGAAATGTACATCTGATAAAAGTAATCATTGTATACACCCAAAACCAAGGGTAGGCAGCTGAAATGTACTTCCGAAAACACTAAAATATTATACTATATTGTTAAACTTCATTTCTGAACTATTATTGTATCTCTCTATAATTATATTATTATTTTCTAAGGGGCAACTCGGAAGAACTCCAGTGGAGATCGAGCTCTGTCCTTTTCCTGATTTATATTGCACTATGTATATGTTTCCTGAATAAAAGTTCCATAATAATGATAATAATAAAATCCTATTTTAAGCGACAGGTCTATTTCACATGGCGCCGATCATGGCCTTATTGCCAATACCAGTGCTGAATACTTTATGGGATTTATTTTATTATTTTTAACTCAGTTTTTCATCTAGAAACTGGTATAAATATTGAATAGTTGAAAGTGACAGCTGAAATATGGAAATATTGATTCTCTCCTCCTCGCACGTTAGGTGTTGGAGGTAGTTTTGTATTTTGTGTTTTTAATAGGGGCTAAGGTGTGTGTATTTGTGGTGTGTGAGAGAGATGTGTGTGGATATGAGGTGTGTGTGGTGTCAATGTGTGTGTGTGTGTGTTCACTCTAGGCCCAAACCCTCAGATCAGATAAGAATGGTATGTCAGCCTACATCGCTAATCGGTTTCTTGTCCTAGAACTCGGCGTTTTAATGGGAATATGATGCCACTTTGCGGTCTTAATGGAATTATGATGACTCTTTGCGGTTTGAGGCGAGTGGCTTTCCCTCCGTTTGAAGGGACTCTCTTAACTTTGGGCCTAGACTGTGTTGCAGTGAGGTGGGGATGGGGAGTTGACGAGTTTATTGTAGCCTTATTGAATTGAATTTCATAACAGTTTCTTGAGAAAACTGCATTCCTGGTCTTGGGAAGTCCTTGAAAAGTCCTTGATTTCTTTTTATCGTGACAGAAATAGTAGTAACCTGTATTTCCATATAAACAATTGACATCAGGAATGGGTACAACCCTTTCCACCAAGGCCAGTTTAAAACCTTAAAGATTGTACACCAGGTATATGTGGGTCAGATTTTCAGAAAATGTACAATTCACCTTCACCAGTCCTCTCAAATATCCCAAATTTCAGACGAAAATAAAGTTCAAAACACAATTTAACCTAACCAAACGGATTGCTAGAATCAATGCAATGCCAAATATACTCGAATTTACCTAGTATTGGCTATTTTTCAGTCTAATTTAGCAGAATTTACTAAATGTGTACAGCTGACAATTGTACATTTTCTGGAAATCTGACCCATATGTCAAACGGGGACTGTTTACAGAAACCATTTTCATGAAAGAATAACGTAATGAGGCAAACAATGCCACTCAGAATGCAACACTTCACTCCTAGATTAAAAAATGTGTTGTTTCTTTGTCTTTCTAAGAAGTGAACGAACCTTGCAGGAAGTGGTGGTAGTAAACTTGATTTCCATATAAACAATAGGGGATTTGCATGTCCGCCATCTTGTATCTTGATTCGTATGGATTTATGGGAGTATGTTGGTATAAAAGCTGTAGAAAACATGTTATGTTCAGCATGGAATATTTAACAGTGATCTAATATAGATATCCATGTATTTTACATGATTCCATGAAACAAGCCTCAACCGTTCCCAACATGCATTCGGTTTTTATAGATCCTTTGCATAAGCTATGATCTTGGTGAAAAGATCTTTGCATTTTTCCATAAAAATGTCGCTTAATATTTGTATGTCAGATTTGAACTGAATCCATCCCAGCATGCACTGTAATAGTCATGCGCAGTGAGACATGCAAATCCCCTATTGACATCTTTTAAATTTAAATTTTGTTTAGTATGTTTTTACAGCAATCATCGGAAAATATAAAATATTACAATAAGGCGTGTACCTTGTACATTGTCAGCTATAATACAGTTACGGTCATTGAGATGAGGGTCAGAATTTCAGAAAATGTACAATTCAACTTCGCCAATCGCAAATAACCCAAATTTCAGACGAAAATAAACTTCAAAATACAGTTCAACCTAACCAACCAGATTGCTAGCGTCAATGCAATGCCAAATGTACTTGAATTTACATAGTATTGGCCAAATTGCAGCCTATTTTATCATCATTTACTAAATGTGCACAGCTGCCGATTGTACAGTTTCTGAAAATCTGACCCATATGGGCTCATTAGAAATGACTACATTCCTTCAAAGGTAAATCCACAGATCTTCCAGGATGTCCGGGGGAAAGCAACAAAAAAGCCCGGCAATACAAGTGTGAATAGGAGTGAGTGGGAGTGAATATTGTGAGTATATGGGTCAGATTTTCAGAAAATGTACAATTCAACTTCAACACCAATCCTCTCAAATAACCCACATTTAAGACAGAAATGAGCTTCAAAATGCAGTTTAACGCAAATATACTCAAATATACCTGGTATTCTTAATTTTCAGCCTAATTTAGGAGAATTCCCTAAATGTGTAGAGCTGCCAATTGTACATTTTCTGACAATTTGACCCATATGTAAAGTGTGTATGTGGCACAATATTGATTGTTGGGGAAGGTGAAGAGGTCGTCAGCGGAACCACACAAGTGTACCACAGGAATTATTTGTATTCCATACGCCTCATATCTTTATATAGAATGCGATGAATTGATTAAAATGAACACATTTTTAGGAGGGAGTGTGTGTTGTTTTTGTTCCATTCTTTTCCTACCCAGTCACTGGTGTGGGGTGGTCGGTGGGGTGGTCGGTCGGTGGGGGGTGAACGGTCTAGAGTGCTCACTGGCATCAGTGGCACGTTGTGGGTTCGAACCCGGGTGTGACTGCAGTTTCACCTCCCAAGTCTCACCTCCTAGTCTCACCTCCTAGTTTCACCTAGTTTCACCTAGTCTCACCTCCTAGTTTCACCTAGTCTCACCTCCTAGTCTCGCCTCCTAGTCTCACCTCCTAGTCTCACCTCCTAGTCTCACCTCCTAGTCTCACCTCCTAGTCTCACCTCCTAGTCTCACCTCCTAGTGCCTCCTAGTCTCACCTCCTAGTGCCTCCTAGTCTCACCTCCTAGTCTCGCCTCCTAGTCTCACCTCCTAGTCTCACCTCCTAGTCTCACCTCCTAGTCTCACCTCCTAGTTTCACCTCCTAGTTTCACCTCCTAGTCTCCTAGCCTCCTAGTCTCACCTCCTCCCTCTGGGGAAGACCACCATTGACCTGATCTAAACCTGGTATAAAATGTCAAGAAAAAAAGTCATTTGACCAAAGTTGTGCTGAATTTCTCGCTGTTGTGTTTGCTGCGTTGCTGCACAAATGTCCACATTTATATTTCGGTGGCCCGCCGAAACACTTTGCTTTACATATCATCGCTCACCGTATCGGTACATGTGGTAAGATCTTTTTGTGAGAATAGCTGAGAATGCAACTTCAATAGGGGATTTGCCGAGCCGCCATTTTGAATCTTGATTTGCATAGAATTATGGAACTAATGGTACAGTCTAAAATCTATAGAAAACATGCCATGTTCAGCATGGGATATTTACCAATGCTCTAATGGCAATATCCATGTGTTATACATGTTTCCATAACATTCTTGCCCTTTTCGATGAAAATGTAGCCAAATATTAGTATGTCAGACCTCAACTGAACCTAACCCAGCATACACTGTAATAGATATGCACAGTGACACATGCAAATCCCTTATTACAGGGCAATAGGCAGTTGAGGCTGGGAAACCCACCACATATATCTAGCACTGGAGATATGTAAAGGTCCATATTTCTGTATGCCACCCGCTCAGTGCAATCCGAGCCCCACTTGTAGTAAAACTCCCAGAAAAGCAAATATTTACTATACAATCTTTGCTAAGGATTAAAGGGTGTCATACATATGAGCCCCCTTCTAGGCCTCCCACCCCCTTCAAGGCCCCCGGGCCCTCAGCCCTATCTATCTATCTGTATCTGTCTATAAAAGGCAGATAGATAGATAGATAGCTAGAGGGGGAGACACTGTGGGAGAGGGAAAACGAGGGAGAAAGACAGACAGATATATTAGAGAGAGTGAGAGAGGACTCGAGGGATAGAGAGAGAGAGAGAGGGATGGAGAGAGGGAAAGAGAGAGAGAGGGATGGAGAGAGAGGGATGGAGAGAGATAAAGGGAGAGGGGGAGGGAGAGAGGGGATGGAGAGAGAGGGATGGAGAGAGATAAAGGGAGAGAGGGATGGAGAGAGAGAGGGAGGGAGAGAGGGGATGGAGAGAGATAAAGGGAGAGGGGGAGGGAGAGAGAGAGAGAGAAGAGTGAGGGATCCTTGGACGTGTGTGTGTGTGCGGGGGGAGGGGGGAGGAGATAGAGGGAGGAGTGAGAGTTGGGATAGAAAAGAGAGAGAGAAAACAAGTGATGCAATCTTGAATTGGAAAAAAAGGCACTAGAGTGTATGAAAGGTAGTGAGTCAGAAGCATTGCATTAGAACCTGTGTGTTAGAGAGGTGAGGGTTAGAGAGGGGGAGGGGAGGAGTGTAAGGTAGGCTGTGTCAGGTAGCGTTAGTATAAATAAACACAGGTGTGACCCAACAAACAGATCCACCCACATACACACACTCTAGTGGTGGGCTATGGAACTTGTACAGTAGGGCTGAGGGGGATCTATAGACCTATATTTATATCTTCCTCTTTATCTATCTATCTGTCTATCTATCTATCTGTATAATTGTAACCTGCTCTGCAAAAAGGATCTTATTTAGGGGGTACATAAGACCTGTTTTTGCAGAGTGGGTCTTTTCCCCTCTCTCTCCTACTGTGTGTCTCGCCCCTAAATCAGTTAGGTCCAGACACCCCACATTCCTCGATTCCACATCCAGCGATAAGCTTAACCGCAAGGCTAAGACTAAGGCTAAAGTGTTAATGACTCCCTGAAACTCAGGTGACCACAACTGCCTTCTGAACCTGACTGAAATGTCTATGTATGATCCTGTCATGTATCTATCTCATCGCTGTCTCTCTCTCTGTCCCTCTCCCCGTTCTGGCTCAATCTCCTCTAATATATTATTTCATGAGTTTGTCTCATAATCCATATGAATAAATAACTTTTTTTTCTTTTTTGTTTTACCAAACTTCATGTTTAGCTTGAGAGTATACTTCTCACTCTTCTAACTTCTAAGATGCCATCAGGGTAATCGCCCTATTAAAACTGTCTCCTTTATTTCCCTCTCTATCCTCCTCACTTCCCCTCTCCTTCCTTCTTCCCCCTCCCCCTTCCCCTCCCTGTCCTTCGTAAATATTTGCATTAGCACCCCCCCCCCGCAGCCCCCCCCAACACTTATTTCCTGGCCAGACATCCAAGACAAGCGAACATCATATTTCCCTCCCTCCCACCCTCTCTCTCTCTCTCCTATTTCTCTCCCCAGCTGGATTCTCGCATTGTCACGTTTGTAGACGAGATAAGAAGAGATGTGTGGGATCACGTAATTTAAGATGGCGTCTCAGTTAGAGACGAACAATATGGACGTCTGGGGGCTGGTACAAAATATCACTTTTGAGACAAAATATGAAAAGATAATTTGACCCACTAACTCAGTTTAGAGCTTTCACAGTTTGGGCCTTGGATAGCGGCGAAATTAACATAAATGTAAGTTTTTGGTAAAATTATGGAAAGTTAACATACAATTCCTCATATATTTTGATTCATATGGATTCATATTTATTATATATCTAGCCACTCTTTTGCCTTTATATTTTCACTAGTATTCATGGTTGTTGGAATTATTTCTCAAACCGAAGATTTAAATAAGAAAACTGAAATCATAATAACTTGCATTCCAACTGCAGTGAACTGAGGAAGAGCCTAGAAAACCTAACTTGCAGATTGTACAGGTTCCATTGCAGTGAAGATGTCTATAGGACTAACTTGCAGATTGTACAGGTTACATTGCAGTGAAGATGTCTATAGGACTAACCTGCAGATTGTACAGGTTACATTGCAGTGAAGATGTCTATAGGACTAACCTGCAGATTGTACAGGTTACATTGCAGTGAAGAGTTCTATAGGACTAACTTGCAGATTGTACAGGTTACATTGCAGTGAAGAGTTCTATAGGATTCATGGGTTTACCAGACAAGCATGTGTAACTACAGACACTTGCTGTCACCCTCTGCCCTTCCACTGTCTGGCTGAAACATCCTTAATTAGCCAACGAGGATAGCGCAGTTACCATGCTGACATGATATATTAACAAGGAAGTTAGTTATAATGATATTAATACAAAGAGGGTTGGACAGATATATTCTAGTGTTCTGTGCACAAGCCCCAGTGTTGAATGATATATTGTGCCAGATATTAATGTTTAAATGGTCTGTAATACAATGCACAACTCACACTCTCCATGGTCTCTTACAGTTGCTCTCTCAGCTAGCGTCGGTCAAAAACTAAAGATTTTGATTGATTGAGGTGGAGGGAGGGAAGAGAGGTTGACAGAGAGGGAGACGGGTTTCCACGCTTGCTGAGTTGAACCATAAAAGCAGCACACAGAGCTATTATATCTAACAATAAAATAAACATGTTCACGTTTAAAAACTTATACTATGAAGACTTGTTTTCCTGGTTTAATCAGCATTTTTTTTGTAAAACAAAAAAAGACTCCACACTTATAGCGGGGGTTAAAAACATAGAGGTTTTGCAGTTAACAAAACAATTACGACGTGAATTACCTATGAGTCAGGTCGCCAGAAAATGTCCAATTCACCTTCACCAACCCTCTCAAATAACACAAACTTAAGAAAAAGATTAGGTTGAAAATACAGTTCAGCATATTACAAAACAGATTCTTTGAATGAATGTTATGTGGGTCAGATTTCCAGAAAATGTACAATTGGCAACTCTACAAATTTAAGAAATGTTGCTAAATTAGGCTGAAAAGGGAAGAATACCGGGAATATCTGAGTATATTTAGTATCGCATTGGTTTAATGTATCAGTTCTATTATGTTAAACTGCATTTTGAAGCTTATTTTTGTCTTAAATGATGGTTATTTGAGAGGATTGGTGAAGGCGAATTGTACATTTTCTCAAAATCTGACCCATATAGTATAACCTAAATCAACTTAGGTGGGAGCAGGAGAGAAAACCTGTTCTTTTGGTAATTAAGCCCATGGTCCTGGTATGGTTTGACGCCACCGCCATGTCCTGTGGCATGCCCGACCGCCTATATGAGAACTTTAATGATAAGATAAGTGGTATTGTAACCAAACCTCACCAAACCTCACCAAACTTGGGGTCGAGGGAAGGAGTGAATGTGATGATCCAGCTGTTGTTTTTATCAAGAGGTGACATATTAATCAGGAGTAATGGCATTCCTTCTTCCACACATCGCATCAAAGACATATTCGCCGCGACGTAATTAGTATGGGCTATAGTATATCAATGGAAGGTATAAGCTGAAATGGAAAGGTTCTCGCGAAACAGCGTACAACAGCAGATGGTAGTATAGTATTGTAAAATTTTGGATAAAATTAATAATTATTTCATACAGAAAGCCTCGATGGTCAGAAATTAGAACTCGTCTCAGGTTTAGAAGAATTTACTAAAAAAATATATAGAGAGCTGCCGATTGTACATGTGCTGACCCATTACCCAAGCTTTCTGACCACATTCCAATATACCGATCTATGGCCGCCAAAATAGAGGTAAAAAGTAACTGATGATGGGTGGGTTATATAGTGTTGTGTTTGGCCGCTGGGTCGGTATGTGATTCCTGCCACCCCGGGGTTCTCATCTACCGTATAACCTCTACTGGGTCCCGGGGTTCTCAGTAGTCTCATCTACCGTATAACCTCTACTGGGTCCCGGGGTTCTCAGTAGTCTCATCTACCGTATAACCTCTACTGGGTCCCGGGGTTCTCAGTAGTCTCATCTACCGTATAACCTCTACTGGGCCCCGGGGTTCTCAGTAGTCTCATCTACCGTATAACCTCTACTGGGTCCCGGGGTTCTCAGTAGTCTCATCTACCGTATAACCTCTAGTGGGCCCCGGGGTTCTCAGTAGTCTCATCTACCGTATAACCTCTAGTGGGCCCCGGGGTACTCAGTAGTCTCATCTACCGTATAACCTCTAGTGGGCCCCGGGGTTCTCAGTAGTCTCATCTACCGTATAACCTCTAGTGGGCCCCGGGGTTCTCAGTAGTCTCATCTACCGTATAACCTCTATAGTGGGCCCCGGGGTTCTCAGTAGTCTCATCTACCGTATAACCTCTAGTGGGCCCCGGGGTTCTCAGTAGTCTCATCTACCGTATAACCTCTATAGTGGGCCCCGGGGTTCTCAGTAGTCTCATCTACCGTATAACCTCTAGTGAGACTAAATTATTCAAATCAGTTCAACTTATTTGTTGTTTGCACTCGATGAATGAGATACAATAAGAGTAGGCGTACATATGTACAATACCGGGTCTTCCAGTATGCTCCTAAACCTGGGAAATAACATTTAGATGCTATATTATAATTTAAACCAAAGATCTAGTATATGCTTACTATCAGGTTAAGTAAAGTATAGTCTGTCCAAAAAGTAGTTGACACGTGATTCCTTACTTCCTTTAAGGGGAGGGAAAAGTGGGAGATTTTTTAATTCAATTTATGATAAGGACCTGTCAACCCTTTGCCCAGCGAGTCACCCACTGCAATCAACCATGGAGAAACAGGGCCAGTATAATCAGCTCTTCCTTCCATCTAACTAAAACAGCAGCTGCAGCACATAGAACAGAGGCGGCGCAATACAATACAGCTGTATATTTGGGCATGGTCGGTCGCAAACAGTGATTCAGGGGGCAAAGGTTTGAAGTAAAAAATCCCCCACTTTTCCCTCCCCTTAAAGGGACTAAGGAATCACGTGTCAACTACTTTTCGGACAGACTATAGTGTATCTGTTCTTTTCAACTCGCATCAACAATACAGTTTTTAACTGAGCTATATATACATATATATATACATATATGTCCATTGCAACAATGGATACTTTTAATTCACTTATCTCATGCTCATACACTTCATTACCCATTAACTCATAAAGATTAGAGAATCAAGAAAATAGAATGACATTAAACCATAAATCGATTCGAGGATATTAATTATGTAATCTTTGGTCTTCAGAGAGTATTCTCAGGCTCATTTTACTGGCTTCTATTCGACCTCTGAGTGTTATTTGTGGAAATACGGTGTTTATATTTATAGAGGAAACACTAGACAAGCTGCGGTTAACCAGACTTAGGAAGGAAGAGGAGTGTTTGGATTTAGGAGTAAAAGGGTCAGATTTTCAGATAATGTACAATTCGCCTTCGCCAATCCTCTCAAATAACCCACATTTCAGACGAAAATAAACTTCAAAATACAGTTCAACCTAACCAAACAGATTGCTAGAATCAATGCAATGCCAAATATACCCGAATTTACCCAGTATTGACCATTTCAGCCTAATTTGGCAGAATTTGCTAAATGTGTACAGCTGCCATTTGTACATTTTCTGAAAATCTGACCCAAAAGTATCACACAATTGATTCCTAAGCCCAGGTTTTGTAGTGAATGTTTATTTCCTGCGTGGTTTGTGATAGGAGCGGCACGTTTGTAGAATTACTGATGGGTTTGGATCTTGAATGAAGTTGTAATGTCAGCAAAGTTTTCATAAAAATATTTTCCATAATTTTCTTTGGATGCTGAATTGCAATATTTTGTTCGAATTGCATAATTTCATATTTAATCGAGAGGAGAGGACGAGTGGGGAGGGAGAAGGGGAGAGAAATAGAGGGTGATACACTCTATTTGAGATCTACTTGGAGCGGTTCGCCGTAGGCTTACCATTGGGTCGCTTTGCAGCCTCAAGCAGGTCTCAAACAGAGTGTAGAGAGGGAGGGACAGAGGGAGAACGAGAGAGACAAGGGAGGGTGACGGGGAGAGATAGAGAGAGGAGTGGCGAAAATGTTCTTCAATATAATTATGAGGGCTTAAGAGTTTATAAAAGTTCCCTGTTTATGATCATAACCATGGCAACATGACGCGCCATCTTGTGCGCATCTTCCCTGCGCGGACTCATTATTCACTGCGGTGCTGTCATGGAGTTTGTGCGGGGCAGTTCTCTCAGTTGTGGGCCCAACTTGAGCGGACATTGGCGATCCATTGCTGTAATCACAAGAGGCCAATATGCCATGACAGATGAGGCCGGGGGGACAGGTTGGGGATCGGTAACTTTTGGAAATTTGTTGTCAGGGATTTGGGTATTTGCATAGGAGAATTTGGGTATTTGGGGGATGGGGTGGAGTTGCAGGAGGGGGTGGGAGGGGGTCAAAGGGGGTGGGGTATTGTATGGCATACACTTTATCTCCAGTTTTACCTAACATTGTAATTTAGGTATGTAAACCCAGTAAATGATTACTCCGATCCGGGTGTTATGAAGCACTTTTTTTTATTGAAATATTACCCAACGCGTTTCAACACTAGTTAAGTGGGCCTTCGTCAGGGGTGTGCCTACAAGGTATGGTCTGTACAACATTTACCTAACATTTATAACTACAATTGGATAAAGGAGGTAGTCTCTGCTATTGCAGTTCTTCCAGCAACTCCTTGGTTCTATGCTAGTATATGTTTATTATATAAATACAAAGTTAAATAGTACATTGTTAAATATCACAACAATCTCAGTTGCTGTAACAAATTCATATTTAATAAATTAAAGGCAAACGCTACTATTCACTGCCACGCCCCCCTTTTCCATATACCAAATATACGGGCATTTTACATACTATTGCTTTAGCACTGCAGTCTATGAGGAAACGGCCCATTTTTTCATGTTTTATAGTATAAAACAAACAATTAATGGCTACTCCTACTGTCCCAAAACTTTCTACACATATAGTGCAGGTTATATACTACATATTAAAAGGAAAAAAAACATATGTCATCGAGTTACATTTTTTTTTATAGCTGTCTGAAATAGACATGTTTGGGGAACTGAGCTAACTGTGGGTACCCTCAGTTGTACCCATTTAGTATGCAAGTCTATTGGGAAGTGCTGCATTTTTCTTTCACGGTTTTGGGAATAAAACAAAAATGAAAACTCCTAATGTCCCAAAATTTTCTACACATATAGTGCAGGTAATATTCTACACATATATAGGGAAAAAAATGTATGTCATCATGCTAAAAAAATAATTGTAGCTGTTTGAAATAGACATGTTTAGGAAACATAGAACACATTGAAACAGCAGATTTTATGGTTGTCATGCCATGTTTCAAAGCCCCATAATTCAGAAACTAGCACAGTGACCCATTATTTTTTTTTCAGTTTTATGAACACACATACTTCAAGAACCATATACTAAAGAATCAGAAAAATGACATTTAATTTTGATGAGAGAGAAAAAAAATGTTTTTATTAAATTAGTGAAAAAAAAGTGGGTTTTTTCGAGTTTTTAATTTAAAATTTGCATTTCATATTTTTTGTTTTCAGAATAAAAATAACCATGCATTCTATAAAAAAAGAGGCATAGAATTATTGGCAAAATAATACTCTCTCTAAAACTGTTAACCTTACTTAAATTGAGGGAATATAAATAGCAAATATGAATTATGAAGTCGAGGTACTCCAAAATGAGCCCCCCTTTTGATCCTCATTGGTTCTTTTGAGATACCAACTTTTGAAGCACTCTAATTAAAAATTGAGCACGGTGACCCATTGATTGTTTTCCATCTTTATGACCAGAAACACTTCAAGAATCAAATTTCAAAGTTTCAGAAAAATGACATTTATTTTCAATTTCCACTAGATAGTAGCGTTTGCCTTTAATTCTCGGTTTACATGTTGGCTATTTATTGCCTCTTGGGAGGGAGAAAGAAGGGAAGACAGAATTTCAAGGCTTAAGTGCTAAGCTGTCTTTAGGGTGGGGGTTCACAAAGACTGAGAATTATTTCCCCCTTTTCCCAGGGATGCAAGGCTTGAGTATTTGTACTGTAATCAAAATTATTAATATCAAATCCACCACGACCCCCATTCACACTCCCCCAAAAAAATCAACGAGATTTACAACCAAGTTTCGTTTAAAACAAAAAAGAATACACAAATTGGAATTCTCTAAATCTGATTTTTTTTGGTCACAAATATCCTGTAAGGTATTGACTCAGCCCTAAATATAATTTCTGGTCTAACCCCTTAGACTAAGGAACTGGGTCCAGCATCCCTGTCTTTTATGGGTCAGATCTTCAGAAAATGTACAATTCGCCTTCACCAATCCTCTCAAATAACCCACATTTAAGACAAAAATGAGCTTCAAAATGCAGTTTAACATAACAAATCTGATTCTTTAAATCAATGCGATACCAAATATGCTCATATATACCCGGTATTCATCATCTTTCAGCGTAATTTAGCAGAATTTCCTAAATGTGTACAGCAGCTGCCAATTGTACATTTTCTGAAAATCTGACCCTTATATCTTTTCTCTCAGATTCTACCCATTCTCTTTACCCCCTTCCCATTCCACCCACCCTTCCAACATCTTCCAACTCCACCTCTTAAAAATTTGATTGAACTGATCCAGATTTAAGTGTTCAGACTAGAAATACCCAGAAATAATTCTCCCCTCAGGGCGAGGCACGCTATAACTAGCCTCCCCCTGGCGGAATGATCATGCAACAGGTGTCACGTGGGGACTGGGCGATAATTGGTGTAGTTTTGCACCTGCCAGGTGTGACCTAGATATGTGTGGAGACCCTTTATCATAATAATGGGTGGGGAGTCGGGTGGGGGGTGGGGGCTCTATCATAGTAAGAATATGAGTATTGGGTAGAAGGAAAAGCTGTGGACGGGGGAGGGGGCTGGGGGTACTATTACCATATCAGCCCCGATGCATGCACGCTGTGGCATGCTAACATGCATCTTACCTTCTTGGATCTTTCTTGGTAGTAGAGTTGCACAGGTCTTAGCATTTCTCTATTGAATTAAGAAATGTTTTGTATTTGGTTGGTTTGCACCTTTTGGGGAGGCTGTTTATGCTGGTTATGGGATTTAAATTAAATTAAAGTACACCCTCGATCGTCACCTCCCCCTCTACCTCTTCCCCCATCTCCCCTCTCCTTTCTCTCTCCTCTCTCCCCTTTCCCACATATATATAGATCTAGACAGACAGACACATAATAGACTTCAATTCAATTCAAGATATTATTTATTTGTACCTAAAAAGGAGGCATACATCTGTAGGGTGAATAGTAACTAAAGTGAAAAGTTAAAAGTAAAGAGACCGAACCATCAGGCGTCTATATATTCGATCTCCTCCCTCTCTCCTTTCTCCTTTTCCACTCTCCTCCCTCCCTCCCTCCCTATCCTCTCCCCCCTCTCTCTCCCTCCTCTGTCTCTTCTCTCCTCCCTCCCCCCTCTCTCTCCCTCATCTGTCTCTTCTCT
>OW804095.1:19953573-20053573 GCA_942159475.1 Sthenelais limicola
AACCTACTTATGCTCAGCAGCGGTAACCAATTAGAGGCGAGGATGCCATAACAAATAGTGACCACATGGTCACCCCAAGGGCCCGCTGGCCGGACCTCCGACAAACAAGCTTGTTGACACCCTCTCTGTGTATAGGAATACTATAGGATACAGGGGACTACTAGGGTTGATGTATACCGGTACATTGATTTGGGGATTTCAAAAATGGTTTTAAGGTGAGCTTGGAAAGTCCCAAGTCAGTTGAAAAAGGGGATTTTGCAGGCATTAAAATCACGTTTTCACGTTTTTCCAGGATGAATTTCGCGGTATTTGGGAGCTATTAAGCTCTACTATCTTGGTGTGAAGTTCAACATGCCCTAGAATGGGCTGCATATAGTTCTCTCTATTATCATAGATTCATACGGTACTTGATTCTGCTCAGTACACATTTAAATAATTCATTACTACCATAATGGAAAGGGCCAAACTTTTTCCCTTTATTTCATAAATACCTATTCGTGAGAACATAGGAAATTCATGAATACTATTATGCAGCATTGAAGTACATAGATACATAGATAGCTCATAGATTATTTAGAAATTTGACATTGTAATTGTAAAACACAAAAACGGAGGCTTGAAATAACGTCCCCATCCTATCAGCTCACAATTCCCGGACATAAGGGGTAGAAAAATCGGGAAAAAATGTCATCAAAATCCTTGAAAAGCGGGTATAAAAATATGGTATTTCTGGAGATAAGGGGGTGTTTTTGAAATTAGGGAATGGGGGTTGGTGTCCCCCCAATATGCTGAATGGGGGGGGCCGGGGTTTTATGCAACACCTTCTTCACATCAAATACATAGCTAACAGTCCAGCACTGGTACTCAGGCATTATAACTTAAATATAAATATAAGTTACTCTGATTTTAAGGGTCTCTCTCATATTCTCTTGCTGTTGATTTCAAAGATGCATGAATGTGTATACTATGTAGCATTTATTTCGTATTAATATATCCCTATAATAGCCAGAGGAAAGAGGTAAAAATCTGCGGACCCCACAGCTCCCATAATCTGGAATAGAGAGGGATCGAGCAGCCAGGCATAGATTCTAAATTCCATGTTTTCAATAGAATTTCAAGTCATCTTCACATTAATTATAAATGCCCACTTCTCTTTGCTAAAATATCTGTCCATTTCTTTCTGGTGATGTGTACAATCAGAGCTTAAGATCAGAGTTAAAAGTTACTACCGTATCTACTCATTGGATTACCTATAGAGGCATGTATACATGCCCGTGGCTAGTGGTCAGTGTTTGTCGGAGGTGGGCGAAATGAGGTCAGCAGGACAGAGGGGAGGAGTTAAGTCCCGCTCGGCGAGAGGTCAATTATATAATAGTCCAGTGGAATCACAGCTTTACAGATGATCTTGTGAACCAGGAACTTGAGTGATTGCTAAAATCACATGAATATTGTGCAATGATGGAATGGGGCAGTGTATAGTCTGTTCAAGAAGTAGTTGACACATGATTCCTTACAACCTTTAAGAAGAGGGAAAAGTGGGAGATTCTTTACTTCTATTTATGACAAGAACCTAATCAACACTTTGCCCAGCGAGCTGCTCTTTGCAATCAACCATGGCAAAACAGTATAACCAGCTCCTCCTTCCTTCTAAGCAAAATAACAGCTGCTGCACATGGAGCAGGGACTGGCGCAATACAATACAGCTGTATATTTGGCGATCGCAAACGGCGACTTGGGGGCAAAGGTTTGAAGTAAAAAAATCACCCACTTTTCCCTCTTCTTAAAGGAACGAAGGAATCACATGTCAACTACTTTTCGGACAGGACTATAGAGGCACTGAGTGAGAACCTGGATGCAGCCCATACAGGTTCGGTCCCCACTCAGGCAAAGCTGTTATTGATGGGGTCACTACATCTAGACCTTCTTGTTTTAAACAGTGTACTCACACTGGTCGCATGTTACTTGTTCTCTGCTGCTGGTCAAGTCTACTGGTCAGTGCTATGGCTGGTAGATCAAGAGACTGACCGCTCCCTTCTGGTACTTGACCATTAGACGTCTCCCCTGTCTGGGTAATGAATGCTCCCCCCACATCGTGTTGTTCTTTCCTATAATGCTCCTTGTGTTCTCTGACTGATAGGCTGCGCTTCTTGCAGGAAAAAAGTGGCTTATGTTTATTTCCCCAGAACGAGAAACACATTGTAAGGGGGTGGATCATTGTCCTCAAATACATCTTTTGTAATACCTTTTTCTACCCGTTCCCTATTTTCTCTTTCTTTTTCTCCCCGTTCTTTATTTTCTCTTTTTTTCTTTTTCACTTCTCTCTTGTCTTTTTCTTATCTTTCCCCTGCTCTGGAGTAGGCCCACCACTACTGTCCGAATGAAATTTTAACCGGATTTCTTGGTTTCATTTCCCTTAGTTTGAAGGAATCTGATAGACTCTGAGCCTAGACTTGTTTCCTCTCTCTCTCCCTCTCATCTCATTCATCTCTAACCTAGCATCAGAAAAGTATGTATTCCACTAAAAATATATTGCACCATAGGGGTACTCATACATATAGGAAGAGTGCCTCAGGGGGAAATAAAAAATAGTGGATTAGCAATTTTACACAGTGATTCCTAAGTCATTTAGATGTAGCCTCCCAAACAGGCCTACCAGATGATTTTAAAACTGGGTACTGTATATTGTTAGGAATATTTATTAACGGGAGTTGTTGGGCCTCCACTGAAACTGAAGAGTGCCTCAGGGTGATCCACTATGCCCCCTCACCTTCACCAGAGAAACACATTATATTCTTGGCCTAACCTGAGTCTCCTTCCCTGCTCTCCACCCCTCATATCACCTACACATGCTAGTGGTTATTATAAGCTATACATAGTATACCTCCACCCCACCCTCCACTAATGCACAGGTCAAGGTATATATCTGGGTAAGATTTTCAGAAATGCACAATTGGCAGCTTTACACATTTAGGAAATTCTGCTAAAATTAGGCTGAACAAATTACGAATACCGGGTAATATCTGAGTATATTTGGTATCGCATTGGTTTAAAGTATCAGTTCTGTTATGTTAAACTGTATTTTACAGCTCTTTTCTGTCTTAAATGTGGGTTAAGTGAGAGGATTGGTGAAGGCGAATTGTACATTTTCTGAAAAACTTACCCATCTACAGTCTAGGCTCACAGCCTCTCAGATCAAATAACAATGCTATATCAGTGATGGGACGCCTACTGCGCTAGAGGCTTACCTGGTCCTGGAGTAGGCGTTGTAATAATGGGATAATAATGGGATTTTGCCGTTAAGCTGGCCTTCCATTTGTCCGGTAGCGGTAGCGGCAGTGGCAGCGGTAAAAATCGCGCATATTGAATTCTGAAGAGACCCATCCATTCACACGGTAACGGCAGCGGTAGCGGCAGCGCTGCGGCAGCGGAAAAACCCTTTCGCGACATGTAGCGAAAGGAACCGCTACCGCAGCCGCTACCGCTGCCGTTACCGGACAAATGGAAGGGCCAGCTTAAGGCTTTCCCTCAGTTCGAAGGGATTCTCTCAATTCTGAGCCTAGACTATTTGGGTGAATAATTTACAACAAGTAATATGCTCAAAATGCAGTTTAGCATAATTAAAAAGATCGTCTGAATCACCGCAATACCAAATATACTCAGATGTACCGAGTATTTATCATTTTTCTGCCCAATTGAACAGAATTTACTACATGTGTTGAGTTGCTTTCTTTTCCTCTCGCCCAATTAGAATATGATAAGTGCACTTCTGACTTGAAAATACAATTTGGCAAAAATATTTATGTGAAATAGTGATGATGAATTGTCCCAAATAATTGCACATTTAGTGTTTATTTATCGTCTTCAAACTTCCCACTGAGTTGGAGAAAGATTCTTATGATAGATAAAATAATTTTCTACATTTCTATTAGATTTTAATCTTTTTAATGCCATACAATACATGTTTTGATGCACGTGACACTATCCAGAGCCTGTATTACATCTCTTATAACATCTTTGTTAAATTTCACTATAAAAAAATAACAATAGCTTCAAGAAATGTAATACATCCAACAGTCAATTATCTATTTTTATTCAACTCTGTAGGTTTGATTAAAAGCCAGTATGGGATGATGAAATGGTGGATTGACTCGGGAGGCATTAGCACAGCGGCAAGATAAGAGAATATGACCAGGGGGTAACACAGACATGACAGGTCTATAGCAATACCCCCCAGGGTGGTCTAGGGGTAGGGTATAAATGGGTCAGATTTTCAGAAAATGTACAATTCATCTTCGCCAATCTTCTCAAATAACCCCAAATTTCAGACGAAAATAAACTTCAAAACACAGCTCAACCTAACCAGACAGATTGCTAGAATCAATGCAATGCCAAATATACTCGAATTTAACAAGTATTGGCCAAATTTCGACTTAATTTAGCAGAATTTACTGAATATGTACAGCTGCCAATTGTACATTTTCGGAAAATTTGGCCCAAATAGGGTATAAATAGACTGGGGGGTACATATGATCAAGGTGGTGGGGAGACAAGGCATAAACAATGAGGAAATTGTGTTTTTATTTGTTTAAAATCTTTATACAAGCATGGTTGACATATGGGTCAGATTTTCAGAAAATGTACAATTGGCAGCTCTACACATTTAGAAAACACTGCTAAATTAGGCTGAAAAATTATGAATAACGGGTATATCTGAGTATATTTGGTATCGCATTGATTTAAAGTATCAGTTTTGTTATGTTAAATTGCATTTTGAAGCTTGTCTCTGTCTTAAATGTGGGTTATTTGAGAGGATTGGTGAAGGCGAATTGTACATTTTCTGAAAATCTGACCCATATACATCAGAGTCATATTTACATTTTACACACAACCCCAGCTCACCTTGCGGTAGTCTTCCCACTGTCGCCCGAGTTCGGCCAACCAGACTGAACAGTACAAATAGATATAATATATGCAGATAATAGTTAATACACCACCCTCTCATTCTCTATTATTACACCACTTATTTACAAGGAAAGTTTAATTATATCAACACTTGAAGTTGCCATTGCCATATTAAAAGTATTGAAGTCTTCTATTCTACACGTCTCTTGGTATGGTCCTGGGTAAGACCATAAAGTGCCTTTCTGTCTCTTTTATATATATATATATTGAATTTTTATTCCATAAGAATATAAAGAAAAGGACAAAAGCCTCAAAAGATTGATCTCTCTCTGCCTCTTCTCTATCTCTATTTCCTGGGTATGATCATAAACTGCCTCCCTCTCAGCTCTCCCACCCTTGATATAACCATATTAAATGTGTTGATAAGGGCGTAAAGCAACCAAACTCACTCACTCACGTCTCTTGGTGAAAAACATCTATGAACTGGTAATGGTATATATAGTTTATGGCAGGGTAATTATAGTGCGGGGATTTCTCTCTGATGTCGAGGTGTGGAAGAAGACATTCCATTAGTCCCTGTTAATCAGTTCACATCCTCATAAAAAACAGCTGGGCTATGGCCCTGACTCGCCTCCCGCGATCCAATTTTCGGGGAAGTTCCTCCTGTCTTAGATTTAATCCTCTCCCCTCTCAGGTCATAATAGCACATATCAAGTAGGCGACGTTTAATGACACTTAAATGACCAAAGCATCTGGTCTTCCCACCCCCCCCTACCCCTTCCATCTCCCCCCTATAAAGGAAAGGAGAACTAAACTATAGCAGAGAGATTTAGTCTCTACCGTGACTGGTCCAGGGCCTAGATAACCACCTTAAATGATTAATATTAGACTATTGATGAGTTCCATTTCAGGGTTGCTGGTGTATGGGGGGTAGGGGTGGATATAAATACCTAGATAGGGTGGTACATATGATCAAGGAGGGTGGGACAAAGGCTTGCATACCAAAAATGAAAAAAACATGTTGTTGAATGGGAAGGAATCTAAAATTCTACCCATTTATTGAACTCGTGAGCATTTAGATCGAAATGAACAGCATGTACATTAATGTCATATTTATAGATTAGTGATTCTTTATGATAAATTATTATTTTAATACTTTTATTTCAAATCAATATCATTAGAGTTACATATTTGAAAAGTATAAGAATAGGTTGCAGACCTCTGCTCACTCGCAGGTTTTCCTGACTGGCCTTTAAACAAAAAAAGTCCTTCTATTAAATTATTACATCAGTAAGACTCTTATTGCTTAACAAATTCTTTTTTAGTTTAACAATATAATCAATACACTGCTTGCACAGTCACAGTGGTCTTGCGTAAAGTGAATATTGCCATAAATTATATAAATGTACAGTCATAACATTACAGTCCTCTACTAGGAACCACTTTTCTCCTCTCCCCCCTCCTACCTCATATCAACCCTCTCGCCCTCACCCCCCCCCCCCCCCCGCTCCCGCTCCTCCAGTACTATAGAAGGTACAATGGACAGTACACCGGACACTGTCAGCCTCTCACATGCAACAAACCCATCAACCCATTACACCCACCACTGTGTGATCCATACAACATGGTAATGTCACTTCTGGCTGTCCATGCTTGTAGAGTGGTCCTGGGTAAGACCATAAAGTGCCTTTCTGTCTCTTTTCTCTGTCTCTCTCTCCCTTCTTCTCTATCTCTATTTCCTGGGTGTGATAATAAACTGCCTCCCTCTCAGCTCTCCCGCCCTTGATATAACCATATTTAATGTGTTGATAAGGGCATAAAGCACTCACTCACCATGGTTGTAGACTGATGGTATATATAGCAGGGGGATACCCATTTAGTGGCTACCTTGAGTTGTCCAGGGCCTATAACGACTTTAGGCAGACACTAAAAGGATTAGTAACCTCCATTTCTAGCTTGCAGGTGCACTAATGGTGAATAGTCCTGTGTCCTCGCCTCGGGATTATGCACCAGCAGGTCAGACATGTCAGTCATTATCCTGCTGAGGGCTTTTATTTGGCTGATGTGAGAGTGAGTGAGATTGGTTGCTTTACGCCCTTATCAACACATTTAATATGGTTGTATCAAGGGCGGGAGAGCTGGGAGGGAGGCAGTTTATGACCAGACCCAGGAAATAGAGATAGAGAAGAAGGGAGAGAGAGACAGAGAAAAAGAGACAGAAAGGCACTTTATGGTCATACTCAGGACCAATTTTTTTGGCTGATGTACAAATTAAAAGTAAAATTGTAACACTTGCTACAGACATGTCAGTAAGTAGATGCACAAACCCACAATAATAGGGAAATCCTGATTATTAGGCAAGATTAGGAATCCCTCACAGAAACTCTCCAACATGGAGTTATATGGAGCATAGCATAGACATGGTGTTTCCAGTCACATGCACAAACCCCATTGTAGCTATTAACAGTGACTAATATATTATATAAGTCAATCATCCCCGCCCCCTCAGACTATTAATAGTGATGAATAATTAATGATACTATCTCTGTCACACTCCAATATCTAGTTACATGGCAGACAGTAGAGACAATGTATCCATCCACATGCACAGAGCTCATTGAGCTATTAATACAGGGTAGTAATTAATGATTGTCATAATAACTCAAACATCAAGTCATATTGAACACTGGGTAGATGGAGAGGCTTTTGCTCATATAGAGTGGCTTCGGTATTACTTGATACTAAGTCAACTCTAACCTACACTCTGTTTGAGACCTACTTGGAGTAGACATCAAAGCGACCCAATGGTAACCCTACGGCGAACCGCTCTGTGTAGATCTCAAATAGAGTGTAGGAGTCATGGATTTGAATCCCATGAGCACCTTTGTTTGGTTTGTTTGTTTTTGTTTATTGATAAGCTCACGCACATAAAGCAACCAACCCCCTTCACAAATTGGAGATGAAAAAAATTCAAACATGATCGTGTTATACAGCGCAATGATAACTGCCGTGTAACCACCACACGTGCCAAAGTGCCTTAAACTCTGCCTCATGAGTGAACCTACATATAACTGCATATGCGTATACCAATGTACCTTAATTACTGCCTCATGAATGAACATAAACTGTATACCACTATACACCTATTAACCATTTCAACCATGTATACTCATTAAGATCTCATAACCATCTCATTAAATTAGAACTAGTCATAGCCACTCCTAGTCAAACCATTATAGCTAAAAGTAAACACACATTTATTATATTGTAGTCATATCATTGTAGTAATAGTCAAACTGTAACAAAAAGTAAAGATCAAACAAGAATTCGGGCACCCAATGGAAGACCTAACTAAACAATGGTTTACTTAGATAGTTGGACAACCCTACTGTATAACATCTTCAGCAATAAAAGAATCCTTGAATTGAATTGAATACAAAATTGCCTGATGGTCATTTCGATGTTGCATATTACACATGAAAGAAAAGAAGAGAAATCACATAGGTCAAGTGTATTATGGGACTAGGAGATTATCCAAGGGTAATTTTGTATTCACTATACTTCTGATGTTTATGGAAAAAAGATATTGAAAATTCGCTAGAAATTAATGAAGATTGTAAGGGGTAAACACAAGCTTCATTACCTGCTGTTTATGGTATGAGCATCAATGCTGTACGCTATGTCATTCCATATTACCTGCTACAAAGATGTAATAAAATACAGAATTACAACTGAAACCTCAAGCTGTGTAGAACATAATGTAGAATTACAACTCAAGCATCAAGCTATATGAAACATAATGTAGAATTACAACTCAAGCATCAAGCTATATGAAACATAATGTAGAATCACAGCTCAAGCATCAAGCTATATGGAACATAATGTAGAATTACAACTCAAATATCAAGCTATATGAAACATAATGTAGAATTACAACTCAAACCTGAAGCTGTGTGGAACATAATATAGAGTCACAACTCAAACATCAAGCTGTGTGAAACATAATGTAGAACCACAACTCAAACATCAAGCTGTTTGGAACATAATGTAGAACCACAACTCAAACATCAAGCTATATGAAATATAATCTAGAATCACACATCAAACATCAAGCTGTGTGAAACATAATATAGAGTCGCAACTCAAACATCAAGTTGTGTGGAATATAATGTAGAATTACAACTCAAGCATCAAGCTATATGAAATATAATGTAGAATCACACATCAAACATCAAGCTATATGAAATATAATGTAGAATCACACATCAAACATCAAGAAATATAATGTAGAATCACACATCTAACATCAAGCTGTTTGGAACATAATATAGAGTCACAACTCAAACATCAAGCTGTGTGGAATATAATGTAGAATCACTCACACTCAAATATTGAGGAACACAATATAGGCAGTATGACAATCGGCCCGTTCACATGCACACGGCCCATCAGGCTGTCACTTTACCCCCATCCCATCCCATCTGACAGCTCAGTCACACAAGTTATGGGTCATACCCTCACCCCGCGGCCTTGACCTCTGTAAGGTCATGACCTGACTTCGCGGGGGGTCGCCAAAGATCAAGGCCCGACATCAAGATGACAAATAAATATTTACATCATGTTTACTTGGGGGCTTTCTAGTGATAACAGCGCCTCTAGCCACGCAATGGGAACTATATATAAATATTATGGGTCTGGCTCCCTAGAGATGTACAATGGTCGCTTATAATGGGGGAAATCACCTAGGAATGTACAATTGGCAGTTCTACATAGGAAAATTAGGCTGCAAAATGGTAAAACCTAGGTATGTTTGAATATATTTGGTATTGGGCTAATTCAAATAACTGTTCAGTTATGTTGAACTGTATTTTGAACCTCATTCTTGTTTGTCTTAAATTTGGGTTGTTTGAGAGAATTGGTGAACAGTCACCGTAATAATGTTACCTACCATTCTTATCTGATCTGATTGACAGTGATTGGACGCCTATATATATACTGCGGATTTTCCTCAGTTTGGAGCGAATTGTACATTTTCCGGCCACTTCACCCATATAAAACAATTGATGTGATTAAATTTCACATCTGTTGCAAACTAGACTTCTGACATTTGAACTCCTCTCCCAGGCACCAGTGGAAGACCAGCTATATGAGCTGAACTAGTCCTGGTTAAAAAACTAAAGAAAGTAATTTCACATGAAATATGATCAATATTGTATGTATGTATGTATGTATTTATATAATGTTTTATTTCCGGAAGCGTACACACTTTCAATAACATATAAAATGTTTACACCGAAAAAGGGGTGCCTCTCCTCTTATGAAACCATAGATATAGATCTTCCTGATGGCCTCCTTTGAAAAAATTAGTTACGTTATTAAACAGGTACAGTTGATATTAGTATCAAAACCATGTTTTTAAACATGCCCCTATTCCTAAAACATTGCATTGAAGAGGCTATAAATAACTCAGTTCTACTCTCTACTTGTACACACAAGCTGCTTACAGAGATGTGATTAGGCACAGAATGGTTTCACCTTGGGGTCAAAGGTCACGCACCCCAGTAGAGGGCGACAAAATGTGCTGTCACAAATGTTCACGTCACCAAGGTGATAAAGGACGCCCAGGGGGTCCGCCTGAACACACTGTCACTCTGGGTATAGACACTGTCACTCAGTCTGTAGAATGCCTGTCACACTTAAAGCTGCGCTCTCAGATAACCCCGGTTAAAAAACTACAGATTTTCTATTTTTTGTTCCCTTCTTTTCTAACCCACGCTATAGCTGAGAATATAGCGTTAAATATCACCTTAAATATCACATTCCTTTGACTTCAATTTTGTGGGATTTTGCCTGGTTGTTTTTGCTAAGGGCTTAATAAAGTCCACATTTATATTTCGGAGCCCCTTTCCTGCGGCAGCTTCACTTATTATCGCTCAATAGTGGCCATTTTCTCGCGGCCGATTCGACTTCAAATTATTCTTGTATAAACCATAGCTATTACGTATAGCTCTGTATAAACATATAACAGGTTACAGCAGCAGAATATTGATCCAGTCCTGCCCTGTGGGTTAAACAGGTGCATTTGGTAAGATTTTGTTTATCGCTATAGTTGAGAATACAGCGTTAAATATCACCTTAAATTTCACTATTTTAATTTATAACCAAATTTCAGATGGCCAAATTTCGTCAGGGTTTTCAAAAAATTTAAAAATTGATTTTTTGGATCATCAAAATGTTGTCTTTGAATCAATTACAAATGTTCTGTCTAGCTAGTAAAGTCCCTAAAAAATAACAATTCACTTCATTTTGGCGACTTCGCCTATATTATATAGAAGATTTCTCATATAATATCTGCAACTAGTTTTCCCCAAGTATCCAATTCAATTCCATGGCTCCTTTGTACGGTATATATTATATTAGTGCTTTATGATTCACGATCATTAAGTTACTCATTGAACCTGTATAACAAAACACATGTGATTGCACCACATGCTCTTACATCTGTAACTATAGGGGATTTGTATGTCTCACTGCGCATGTGTATTACAGTGCATGCTGGGATGAATTCACTTCAGATCTGACATACAAATATTTAGCAAAATCTTTATGGACAAATAGGAGGATCCTTTTACCAATATCATCACTTGTGCAAATGATCTATAAAAACAAAATGCATCAGAATGATAAAGTCATGTTTCATGGGAACATGTTTAACACATGACTATTGATATTAGATCACTTAAATGTCCCATGCTGAACATAACATGTTTTCCATAGCTTTTACACTGACATCTAATTCCCATTTTTCATGCGAATCAAGTTTCAGGATGGTGGACAAGCAAGTCCCCTATTTCATAACGTGTATACATACGTGTCTTGCTTACGTGCGTTGCTGCATGCGTCCGTGTACGGCATCTAGTTACCATGGAAACAGATAATTATACATATATACATAAATCTGACTCGATCAGTCAATTATATCAATCCAATTAACCGACATATCAGGGTCGGGTATTACAGGTAGCATGAATGCCGCGGGACAAGTTCAAATAAAATAGGTGAATATAAATCTAAATTTATTTAGATTTATATTTGGTTTACATTGTAATATATCACCTGTGAACCACGCCCTAGAATCAATTGAATATTTTGCTGCCTCTCTATGCCTACACTATGTTTGAGACCTACTTAGAGTAAACATTAAAGCAACCCAATGGTAACCCTAGGGCAAACCGCTCCAAGTAGATCTCAAAAAGAGTGTAGAATGTATTGCATACTTTGTGTCTATATGCCGTCTGTTAATGATACATTTATTGGTTGCTGCTGTGAATCATAATGACTTTAATATAGCGATATTAGAGGATAATGACTCTATCAAGCACTCAACTGACAATTACCTATCATATAAAATGGTACAATAAGATTAAATGCTCTGACTCTTTCTGGTAAGACCATAATATATCCAAATTAAGGAACACCTAGATCTGCTGTTGAAGCCTGGTTTTTAATTTCCTAATATTTTGAGACATGTTGTCTGCCTTATTGTATATATGTCAATGAGATAATGTTTGTAAAAGAATGGATTGTTATTATTGCATGGATCATGTTTTTATGAAAGCTTAAAAAGTTGTCAAATCTGCAAATATAACCATGCATTTAACAATTATTTTTTAAATTTATACTGGACTAAGTCAAGCCCCCATATCGGGGTTTTCCCTGATTCCTTCAGTTTCCATAAATACAATACAATAATAACTTAAATGTTGATACTTATTTCTGTGGGTGTATATTACTACTGACCTATGAATTTTCAAAGTTTGGAAATTCCTTTTCAAAAACATTTATCGCCACATTTCGTCCACTATTGACTGATAGGACTGAATGTTTCAATATTCTGCTGCTGTTATATGTTTATACAAGAATTTGAGGTCGACTCGGCTGAGCATAAAAAATCGATCGCAGGTGAGCGATAACAAGTGAGGTCATCGCAGGAAAGAAGTTTGGCGGATCTCTGAAATATAAATGCAGATCTATGAAGCCCTGTAGCAAAAACAATAGAGGATTTGTATAGCCGCCATTTTGAATCTTGATTCGCATGGAATTATGGGACTAATGGTACAGTGTAAAATCTATAGAAAACATGCCATGTTCCGCATGGAATATTTATCAATACTCTAATGTCAATATCCATATGTTATACATCTTTCTATGACACAAGTCCTCATCTTTCCCATCATGCATTTGCTTTTTAAAGATGATTTTTACAAGCTGTGATATAGGTGAAAACATTCTTGCAATTGTCGATGAAAATGTTGCCAAATATTTGTATGTCAGATTTCAACAGAATCCATCCCTGGATGCACTGCAACAGACATGCGCAGTGAGACATGCACATCCCCTATTGGACAAAATCCTCCACAATTCTGGTCATATGACTTTTAAGTTTTAGATGGGTTGGAATAGAACAACAAAAATAGAAAATCTTTAGTTTTTTACTTTAACTGAGAGTGTGAGAGTGCAGCTTTAACTACACGTCAAATCCTATCACATTCCCTCCTGCAGAAAGGCTATATTTCATGGAACCGTTGCCATGGTAAAGGGGAAATGGCTGCTTGTTTTGTGCTTTATACCTCAAAATGGCGACTGTGTGATGGAGAAAGGTAACATGCACAAGAACCCAACTCCTTCAGCGTTTTAGCTCTGCTTTCTTGTGTCTAATGAGTCTGAATCACGCAACTTGCTCAGTCAATGGCAGCATACGCCATGCAGCACTTCCGCCAGCCATCACATAATATATATTAAGGTATCCCTACAGAGAATCTTTTTCTGTAAAATATGGGACAGCACAAGCATAGATCATGACCTTATTGTTATGTTTGATCTATTTTATTGGTTATTAACTCTGTGGCATGACCCCTGAATTCCCAAGATGAGAATTTCCGGTTCCGGTGGCCTGATTGTCCTCTTTGTCATATTGTCACTGATGGGGCTTAGTGTTGGGGGGGGGGGGAGGAGGAGGGGAGGTGGGAGCGAAGGGCTGGATAGGGCTTGGGGTTGGGATGGTGTAGGGGGAAAGGAAGGGAGAGTAGAGGACTGGACAAAGTCTTGCTGGAACCCGGGGGAAATGAAGCTCATAGCCGGGTGAGTGGAGGGTCCCATGTAACTATTATGATATTTCCCATTGGGACTGGGGCCGGTTTCAGAAGCTATACTAACTTAAGTTTTTCCTTGCTTGGATATTTTCCCTTCTTCTCGGGATTATGCACCAACAACAACTAAATAATCATCTAACTAGCTCCTCAGATCCTCAATGGGCACTAATTATATATATACATAATAGATTAGAAAGAAAAAGCAAAAAAGACTTATACAATTCTACATGCAGCAGGCATACACTCTATACTCGTCCTGTAGGCAGCGGCGTGCCATAGGGCTAACCATAGAGGGCTTTGATGTTTATTGCCTACAGGACGCGTATAGAGTGTAGCTATACATGTAACCCTGCTTTCTCTATATGGGTCAGATTTTCAGAAAACGTACAATTGGCAGTTCTACACATTTAGGGAATTCTCCTAAATTAGGCTGAAAAATTGAGAATACCAGGTATATATCTGAGTATATTTGGTATTGCATTGATTTAAAGTATTAGTTCGGTTATGTTAAACTGCATTTTGAAGCTCATTTCTGTCTTAAATGTGGGTTATTTGAGAGGATTGGTGAAGTTGAATTGTACATTTTCTGAAAATCTGACCCATATATGCTGGGGGATTTGCAGGCTTATGGAGAATATAAACTTTTAACCCCTCTGTCTAATCTACTCCCAAATACCAAACATTCTATCCAACAATCACAACATAAGTGCTCTATTATAAGTATTATTTTCAGACAATTCTCAAATAATTTTAAAATCTTGCAGGAATTTTTTAGTAATCCATATCTACTATGTTAGATCTTAGATTGCGTCTGGCAATACTAGATTTAAAAGTCCTGGTCCACTATGTTAAGTCTGAAATTGATTGAGATAATAATCGAGAAAAAACAGCTGGGGGAAATCGCCAAAGTGTACAATTCACCTTCTCCAATCGTCGCAAATAACTCAAATTTAAGGCAAAAATAATGTTCAAAATTTGATTAAACATAGCCTAATAGATTGTTTGAATCAAGGCAATATCAAATATATTCAGATATACCGAGTATTGACCATTTTTCAGTCTAATTTAGCAGAATTTACAAAATGTGTACCAGCTACTGGGAGCGATAAGAAGGGATTTCTGCTGGTCTACGAAATACGAATGCGGACTTTTTTGACGCCCTCCCACAAAAAAACCCCCGATAAAATCTGCCAAGATATTGGTCAAATGCCTTCTAGATGGGTTGGAGAAGAACGAAATAAAAATTAAAACATCTTCAGTGTTTATGCCGTCGTTAACTGAGAGTGCAGCTTTAAATCTGAAATTGATCGGGGCGAAGACGGATAGGGACGTGGTACAGCGTGTGAACCATGACTTTATGGCTGTTAGCAGCCCGCTGTACACATGTATATTACACCCGGGGGGCGGGGGGTGGGGGGGGGAGCCCATAGGGCGGGGGGGGGAGTGAGAGGGGAGGGGAGGAGGGAGAGGCAGGGAGGCAGAAGGAACTGAAGGCCCTTCAGGGAATAGCAGGTGTTTTGATGTCAAAGTGGATGAGATAATTATTTTTAATTTATAATGAGAGATCAGGAATGTAGGGCTTCAGGGGATTCCCCTAGATGGTAGAGAGAGGAGGGGAGGGCGAGAGAGGGAGGGAGGGAGAGAGGGGGGAGAGGAGAGAAAGAGGGAGAGGAGAGAAAGGGGGGAGGGGGACAGACAGACAGAGGAGGGGAGGGCGAGAGAGAGAGGGGGGTAGGAGAGTGTCAGCAGAGGGAGAGGGAGAGGAGAGAAAGTGGGAGAGGAGAGAAAGGGGGGAGGGGGACAGACAGACAGAGGAGGGGAGGGCGAGAGAGAGGGGAGGGAGAGAGGGGGGAGAGAAAGAGAGGATATAGAATGAGGGAGAGAGAGGGGGAGAGGAGAGAAAGAGGGTGAAGAGAGAAAAGGGGGAGAGAAAAAAGAGAGGGCAGGGAGAGGAGAGAAAGTGGGGAGGGGGACAGACAGACAGAGACACTGACCAGTAGAGCTTGGGGAAGATAGATTAAGTTGGTTGCGTGTAGGCATTAGTTATAATACGATCATTTATATAGGTAGAACATGATAATATATTCGATAATTCAAATGCATATTTCATACTTTCTCGAGGGTATGCTTAAAATCCTTTCGTATCATGCAAAGTGTGTAAGTAATCAATAAGTGATTTGGATAAGTCCCTGGACATAAATCACAATCACTCTAGGTCCAAACCCTCAGATCAGATAAGAATGGTATGTCAGCCTACTTCGCTAATCGGTCTCCTCGCCTAAGACTCGGGGTTTTAATGGGAATATAATGACATTTTGCTGTCTTAATGGAATTATAATGGCACTTTGCGGTTTGAGGCGAGAGGCTTTCCCTTCGTTTGAAGGGACTCTCTCATCTTTGGACCTAGACTGCATTGCAGAATGGAGCTTCACTTTCTTTTCCCCTCGGATCTACCTGTTAAAGATCTGCTGAAATTGGTATAGGTGGGTCTGTCTCTTTGCCGCGGGAGGTGGTATAGGCGGGTGAAGTCGTCAGAAATTGTACAATTCACCTTCACAATTCACCTTCACCAATACTCTGAAATAACCCAAATATAGGACACAAATGAGGTTCAAATGCAGTTCAACATGTCTGAACAGATTCCTTGACCCCATCAATACCAAATGTATTCAGATATATCCAGTATTAATAATTCTTCAGCCAAATAAAAAAGGTTAGCAGATTTTACTAAGTAAATTTGTAGAGCCGCCGATTGTCTATTTTCTAACGCCCTGAGGCCTGAAATAAAAACTCTGTTTCCTGTCCCTGACCGACCCCCCAAAATTGCCGTCGACGTAAGCGTTTTTTAAGGCATTGAGAAATAAAAAAAAGTCCCTACTGACAAAAAAGGATGGAAAAAAGCACAAGGGTTTACCAGGCATAACAGCATGACAAGGTTTGCTACATATAATATGCGTCGCCTTGATTTCACATCACTGCTACCCAAAATAAAAAGAAATAAAAAAAAAAATTCTACCATGAGGGGACCGGGAACAAGTTTATTTTATTTTAGCCCTGACCATATATATATATATATATATATAGCCAGCCTTTTCAGCCTCCTCCGTGAACAAGATTTCTCTCTTGAAGACATGTTTTCTGTTGCCATGGCGAGCAGACGACAATTGAAGTGAGTGGAATCCCATTTTGGCGGGAAATTGCGCTGTGAATGGGCTCCGTAAGGAGGAGGTGCTGTGAATGGGCTCCGTAAGGAGGAGGAGGGAATCACGTGGTGTCAAACACACCAATCAAAACCTGCCGCTCGCCACTCCCTCTGGTGGGAAGTTAAGCACCAAATCACCCAGAATTCCTGCAGGCGGAAGGTGATGTGACATGTATAGAACAAGGTGCATGATGGGAGGTATTTCTGGGGAAAAGTTTCATTTAGCTGAACGTAGCCTGTAAGTCTGAATTGAAATGGCACATTAAAATTGGCATACATACTTGTAAATTTAAGTATTTTTTTGGAAATGGCGACCCAAAATAGGGAATATTCAAGTAAATATGGTATTTTCTGTAAGCTAGGTAGATTAAACTCACTTCTGTTTGAAAACCTTTTGAAACCTTTGGAAAATCACTGAAACGGGCCTGGAAAATCGCTGAAGGAGAAGCTAAGAAAATCCTTGAATTTCTTCTGACCAAAAGGGTCGAGGCCCTGATAACGAGCAAGGCACCAAGAACTACATTGCCATACATTACAAGGCATTGTCAGTGGGTTAATAAGGACATTATTATACGGTGCAGTAAATCAAATATAATTTATCTTATGTTACTTCACTGTAATAACAACTTATTACTTGAACTTATGACTTGTGAAATTTTTGTGGTGATAAATTGTGTGGGAACTGTATGTGGGTGAAATCGTCAGAAAATGTACAATTTACCCTCACCAATCTTCTCAAATAACCCAGATTCTAGACAAAAATAAGTTTGAAAATACAGTTCAACATATCAAGATTGAATCAAGAGAATATCTAACATCAGCAGAATTTACTAAAAGTGTAGATCTGCCAATTGTACATTTTCTGAAGATCTGACCCATATATACGCTTATTATACATGTTATAAGGGTCAGATTTTCAGAAAATGTACAATTGGCAGCTCTACTTATTTAGTAATTTCTGCTAAATTCTGCTAAGAGAATCATACATTTTGGGTACATCTGAGTATATTTGGTATCGCATTGATTTAAACTATCAGTTCTGTTATGTTAAACAGCATTTGGAAGCTCATTTCTGTCTTAAATGTGGGTTATTTGAGAGGATTGGTGAAGGAGAATTGTACATTTCCTGAACATCTGACCCATAAACAGACACACCCTTGTTACAATTGAGATAATAGGGAAAATTGTTTTCACTCATTTTAATGATTTTATTTTTATTGTCTGTTCATAAGTTCTTGACTTTAAAGCCAGAGTTTTAAAGGGAATCCCATTACCCAGTCTAGACTCACAACCTCGAATATAAGATAAGAATGTCAGTGATTGGACGCCTACTGCGGTTCCGAGAGAGAGGTTTTCCCTCAGATTGAGGGGACTCTCTCATCTTTGAGCCTAGACTGTTACTAGCCTCTCGTGCCGTTTTTGTTGTAACTGTCAGAAGCATTATTAATGCATTTACAGGCTAATGGATTTACTGATTTTACCATGGCTCTTTTTTTACTGAGGTCCTTGGTAAGACCTTAAAGTGCCTGGTCTTGGGTAAGACCTTAAAGTGCCTTTCTGTCTCTTTTCTCTGTCTCTCTCTCCCTTCTTCTCTATCTCTATTTCCTGGGTATGATCATAAACTGCCTCCCTCTCAGCTCTCCCGCCCTTGATATAACACTTCAAAGTGTTGATAAGGGCGTAAAGCAACCAATCTCACTCACTCACTCTTTTTTACTGAAGAGTTTATTTGTTTTCAACTAATTTTCATCAACGTCTTGATATACAAGGTTTAACATTTGATTTATTTGTGTTAAAACTAATACACCAACAATATTGTATTGGCCTTTAATGAAATAAATAAAAAAAACAAAAAAAACCCACCTCAAACCGCATATTGTACATATTGGAATGCCAAAGTTTTTGTCGAATTACCAAACATGTGACTAGAATACTGCTACGTGTTGTTGTATTGAATGTCCATCGGGTATTTCTTCTTGGTGTCTAAATATAGCTTTTAAAGCTTTAAATATAGCTTATGGTGTTTGAGGTATCAACGTCACATACAGTGGTACATATCTTATACTTATCTCCGCTAGGGGGCCTCGTCTTGTTATTATTTATATATGGGTCAGGTTGTCAGAAAATGTACAATCGGTAGCTCTACGCTTTCTGCTAAATAAGAAAATATTGGGTATATCTGAGTAGGGTGTTTTGATCCTCATTTTGTCTTTAATCTGGGACTTATTTTACCCAAAACGTACAATCGGCAGCTCTACATATTTAGTATTTTTGCATGTCTCATTGTAATATTCTTCCAAAATAAAATGATACAAAAATATGTGCTCAATTAGACGATAAATACTAGGTCTATCCAACGAGAGTAAAACTAGAGTACGTTTTACTCTCGTTGGTCTATCTGAGTATAATTATTTGGTATTGCCTTGATTCCAAAACCCTTGTTCAAATGTGTTGCACTGTATTTTCAACCTCATTTTCTCTTAAATTTGGTTTATTTAAGAAGATTTGTGACAGCGATTTGCACATTTTCTGACGGCCTCCCCAACATACGGCCCTCGTGTTGTTATTATTTATATAGGGGAGATAATTTATGTCAGGAATTATAGACTTTGACATTTATGATAGATTTTATCTGCAGGCGATGTTGTATTTATGGTGTAGGAGTTTGTCTGTTTACAAGTAGCAGGACTTCTAGTCTTCTTCTTCTTCTTCTTCTTCTTCTTCTTCTTCTTCTTCCTTCTTCTTCCTTCTTCTTCTTCTTCTTCTTCTTCTTCTTCTTCTTCTTCTTCTTCTTCTTCTTCTTCTTCTTCTTCTGGACTATTCACTGTAATAACTATAATAATGGTGCTATTCACCAATATATTTTTATTCACATGGCACAGCCAGACAATATTATAAACAAGTCAGATGTGATGTGTTCCAGGAAAATGAGTCACACGTCGCCAAATTGATATTTTTTAAAGTGTTTTTATCACGAGATCTCTTTATTGGAATCTTCTGATTTGTAGAGGGTTTAGCACTTATAGTCATATAAATATGTGTACCAAATTTCAAGACATTGTATTAAATATATCCTTGCGTTTTCAAGGCCTTGTATGGAGTATATTTAGTTACTTTACTGGTAATAACCCATCCAGAAAAATTGAAAATCTTTTTTTAAAAAATAAAAATAACAAACCTACAATATAGAAATACTTATTAGCTGTCCTAGTGTTTACTATCATTAGAATCAGCTCGATCTTTTTTCAAATATGATGATATCTCAAAATCCATATTTTGCGACAAATACTATATCAGCCAGAATTTCAGTACGCAAAAGGCACATTTTAATTATATAACCATAAAATGTTTGCCACGGACACAGCTAGCTCGGGAAAGAGTCAAATGACTAACAATTTTACTGAGAGAAATAGAAAAATAGAAAACTTAAGTAAAATAAAGAATAGAAAAGAATGAAAGTAAGTGCCGTTGTGAGACAAAAGTCAAGTGATACCATAAATTAGAAACAAGCAAATCAATCAAAGCAACGCAACAGTAACATAAGTTAAAGGTTGAGGCTTACATTCTGAACAAAGTATTACATTTCCTTCCGTCTCACGTTAAACCTTGGCAGAATATGTGGCCTTTCGCTCTCATGGTAATCCATGACTTTTTGAATCCTTGTGCTAATTTGTCACACGAAATATTTAGTCCGACCCTTTACCTTTTATGATCCTTCAAATCCTGCAATTTAAGGTTTTAGCATTTGGATAGTTTATGGTGTACATGTCTTAAGGCGTAGGATTAGCCTTGGAAGATTTGGGTCGATTTCCCAATATTTAGTTCGACTCTTTGACATGTGACTTGTTGGGAGATTTATAGGCACTGAAGAATAGGGTTCTTGCATGTACTCTTATTTTGTACGGTTAATATTCATTTATGGGAACACATTTGTTTCACCAATACATTGATTTAAGTCTTCATCTTTCCCATCATGCATCTGGATTTCAAAAATCACTTTTACTTCCTTCAATATTGGTGAAAACAAGAAAATTCCAATTTAAAAAATTAGAGATGTTGCTAATTATTCATGTGTAATTCTTCACTCCATACATGCACATGCTGATACAACTCCCCTATTGCGTATCCCACAATCCCTCACTCCAGACATGCACAGTGGCTGATACAAGTCCCCTATTGTATAGTCCTTCACTTCAGACATACACAGTGGCTGATACAAGTCCCCTATTGTATAATCCTTCACTTCAGACACACAGAGGGGCTGATACAACCCCCCTATTGTATACTCCTTCGCTTCAGACACACACAGTGGCTGATACAACCCCCTATTGTATAACTCTTCACTTCAGACACACACACACACAGGGGCTGATACAAGTCCCCTATTGTATAACCCTTCACTTCAGACACACAGACAGTTGCTGGTACAACGCCCCTATTGAGTATCCCATAATCCTTCACTTCAGACATACACAGTAGCTGTTACAAGTCCCCTATTGTATAGTCCTTCACTTCAAACATAAACAGTGGTTGGTACAACTCCCCTATTGTATAGTCCTTCACTTAAGACATACACAGTGGCTGGTACAACTCCCCTATTGTATAATCCTTCACTTAAGACGTACACAGTGGCTGGTACAACCCCCCTATTGTCATGTCTGCCACAGATCTAGAGCGCACATATGGTTCACGCCACAGGAAGGCTTAATATGATGGCGCACATTTTTCATAAGTGACTTAGTTTTTTCGGCGAAGTGCAGCATATGCCTGGTAGTGATTATACCAGTGAGTGGCCACCATTCATACATGTGCTAGTCTCAAGTCTGACTCAGGCATTGTATTTATACCAGGGGAATTTAGTGGGAGGAATTTGGGGCAATAATTGGTGTTATCGTTTGTTTTCTGATGATTTTTTGTCGCTTTTTACGATAATGTGTGTTTGGTGTTGTTAGACAAATAGAAATCTGCTGGCTGAAAGAGAAACAGGAAGAAAAATATACCAATGATCCTGTAGCTATAGGATCGTTGGATATACGATGAGGGCGAGTGGGATAAGGGTGGAATTGGGGAGAGGAAGGAGAGGAGAAAACATTGAGGTAGAGAAGAGTTATGACAGGTAGGGGAACAACGTAGGAGAACAGACAGATAAAGAGAGAGGGAGGAGACAGAGTGAGTGGGAGAGGTTGGGGGAGGGGTGAAATTAAGAGGGAGAGAGTATAAGAAGAGCAGAGAACGAGAGGGCAATAGAGGCAATCAGACAGAAAGAGAAAAGTAAAAGGGGGAGAAAGAGAAGAGCATACAGAGGGGAGGAGAGAGGAGAGAGAGAGGGGGGAGAGAAGGGAGAGAGGCATGACAGACAGGGAAAGAGAGAGAGAGAAAGAGAGAGAGCGAGAGAGCTAGACAAACACACACGCAATCAGACAGACAGACAGGCAGAGAGGTAAAAGAGATAAAAGGTCAGATTTTCAGAAAATGTACAATCTTCAGATCTACACATTCAGTAAATTCTGCTAAATTGGACTGAAAAATAATCAATAATAGGTATACCTGAATATATTTGAATATATAAGTCTGTTTGGTTATGTTGAACTGAGTTTTGAACCTCATTTTTGTCTTAAATTTGGATTATTCGAGAGGATTGGTGAAGCGGAGTTGTACATTTCCCAGCGATTCCACCCTAAAGGAGAAAGAGGGCAAAACGAAGCTCCCCCTCCCCCTCCCCCTCCCCCTCCCCCTCCCCCCTCCCCCTCCCCCTCCCCCTCCCCCTCCCCCTCCCCCCTCCCCCTCCCCACCACTAATACCCGCTGTATGTAACAAGGCCATATATTATGTCCCTGTGTGAGCATAATTGATACAGACATGGCAGAAACATAATCCACCGCCAACTAACTGCAGAGGCAAAGCTCGGCCAGAGGGAAAAAACCTGAGAAAAATGTATGTTTCCCATGTAGTGGCGTGGCCATGTGTTCATGTGGCCACCAATTTGAGCTAAATATAAATAGAGGGAGGCGGGAGGGGGTACATGGGTGAAGTAACCAGAAAATGTACAATTCACCTTCATAAATTGTCTCAAATAACCACAATTAAAAATACATTTCAACATAGCCAAACAGATTTTCTGACTCTGAGAATATATCCCAGTCGATCTAGCCTCCAAATTAAGGTCAGGGAAAGCCTCTCACTCTAAACCGCAAAGTGCCATAATAATTCCATTAGGACGCCTACTCCAGGCCATTAGCGCAGTAGGCATTTACTCACTGACATACCATTCTTATCTGGTCTGAAAGGCTCTGAGCCTAGACTGTACACCTGGTATTTATCATTTTCTGCGTAATTGATCAGAATTTGCTAAAATGTGTAGAGCTGCTGATTGTACATGTTCTGATTCCCTAGCCCACATGTACAATAGAGTGTGTCGGGGTTAGATATATGGGTCAGATTTTCAGAAAATGTACAATTGGCAGATCAACACATTTAGTAAATTCTGCTAAATTAGGCCGAAAAATCGTCAATACTAGGTATGTCTGAGTATATTTAGTATTGCATTGATTCAAACAATCTGTTAGGTTATGTTGAACTGTATTTTGAACCTGATTTTTGTCTTAGATTTGGCCTATTTGAGAGGATTGGTGTAGGTGAATTGTACATTTTCTGGCGGTTTTACCCATATAATACAGGGGGTAGATATAGGTAGGGTAATGTTATATGAAGGGGAACACTAAATCAGGGAGCAGGAGTGTTTGGTAGGGGGGTACTCCTAATGTATATGTTTTCCACCCTATGGACCCAGAGTATAGAAATTCGTATTGGAAAGGATGGACCTCAATTTATTTATAAATATCTTTTATAAATATGCGATCAGGGTAGAGATCTATATTCTCCCTTTCCCACATCGTCAATTACTCACTACGTCATATATTAAATGTGTTTGAAGTAGCAGTTATATCTGTCTTCTGATAAATAAGCAAAGGGGGTATTGCAGGTCTCAAGGCCGAAGCCTCCTTTTATTAAGAAGAACAAGTGAAAAAAAAAAGAAAAAGGCAGCCGTGTGGTCAGTTCGTAGTTTGCGTGAGGAATGACCAGGTTGGTCAGGTGACGGTCACTGGCGGGAGGTATTCAGGTATCGCCACATATATTCCTATATTAATCATATAGCACACATATCTGTCTTCTGATAAATAAGCAAAGGGGGTATTGCAGGTCTCGAGGCCGAAGCCTCCAAGGACCCAAGAAGAAACCCTCATTTCAACCCAGCTAAGGACGTAGCAACAAGGGAATCCACATCAAGTTTCCTGTCAAAAGGTGCAACTAGATACGAAAGCACGGCCATGCTCGACCAGCACCCAGCGGCTTGTATATCTGGAAGGGGTACTCCAATCTTGTAAAGCCATTGAGCTCCACTTCGACGAAGGCTATGAAAGCCTACAGAGCTAGCACTCACACCAATTTTAGAAGATAGCACACGCAGGAAATCCAAGACCTCCCTGTAACAGATGGGTACACCATCCACTACGAACAAGGGAGCATCAGCAGGAGCTGAACTATGAGCAAGATGATCTTTTAACATTGCCGCTGCACACAAGGGGGAATTCCCCACATAACAAACAGGGATTTTGACTTCCTCCTCCCTGTATTTAAGTGTTTTTGAAGACTTGATTAGGAGAATCAGACCCCAGTCGTGGAAGGTCACATCAGACCTTCTAACCAGGTGAAGTGAAGAAGACGCCTCTCCAAGTGAATCAGGTAGCAGATTTGACTTCCTCAAAAGCGTGCGAAATGAGAGAATGATAGCCCCCCACATCGCGGATTCCTTAGGCACAGACATTTCCACGTAATTAAACATTTGTAGAAGCTGAGTAGGGGATAATGGTATTACTTGCTCCACAGAAGTACCCAAACTGCGTTTCAGGCCTTCTAACACCATTTTCACAAGATAAGAGTCTCTAAAGGAAGACTCATAACCATAATATCGATGTAGGCTGATGATGGCACTCAAATAATTATTCACAGTCACATATTTAACTGATCTAGCTTTGTAGACCAAAAACCTCACTACAGTATGAGAAGTAGCAGGTAGAGGACACAACTTGAACTGATGACAGAAGCTGAAGAAACAAGCCCACTGGGAATTCCGTTGAGACTTAGTATTCTTCGCGGTAGCAGCAGATATAGCAACAGCAACCTCATCATCCAGCTGGTCCAGGGCTGCAACATAAAGCAGAAGTAGCTGGAGAAAACACACAACCATGATGATTAACACGAGACAAATGGTCAGCAAGATAATTCGTTTCGCCCGGTATGTGCCTAGCTGTTATCTGGAAGTTATAGGCAACACTCAACCAGAAAAGCCTACGAAGAATATCCATGCAGTACTCATTACTGCTGGTTCCAGAATTAATGAAGCTGACCACCTGAGTGTTGTCACTGTAGAGAACAACATGTTGATTAGACCACATATGGCAAGTTCTCTGAGCCGCTAACAAAACTGGCACGGCTTCTAGGACATTAATATTATTGGCATGTTTCCCCGGTACACAAATATTACGCCAATGTCCGTGGGAGGGATTAAAGGCCGCGAAATCATCTGGAGTGTCAGCAGAATTGTAATAGCCAGCAAGCCAGTCGTTATCCCAGCTATGATACACACCATATCCTTGCAGGCTAGCATCCGAGGTGATCCAAGGCGTTGTTTCACTCACCTCTGAAACCATATATACAGTGCCGTTGAACAATAAGGAGAAATCATGCCACCAGGCCATATCTTTTATGAAGGCAGAGTTAAGCTTTATCCTGACGTTCTTGTCAGGAAGGCCTTTCAGGAGGTCCAGAATCCGTCTGCTGAAGGTCCTGCCTCCTCGGACTACCCTAGCAGCGTGCCCTAGAATACCACATAGCTTCATGAGCTGCTTTTTAGTAGCTTTCTTCCTGTTCTTGAAAAATAGCAACTCATCTTGTAACTTCTGGAACTTGTCCTCAGGCAAGGACAGGGTACCTTCACAAGAGTCAATAACGATACCAAGATACCTGCATCTGGTAGAGGGAGAGGTGCACTTGGACCATTTAATGAAGAATCCTAGGTCCGCTAACAAGCGAATGAGGGCAAGCTGACCATCTAAACACTCTTGGTATGATCCTCCAAGCACCACAAAGTCATCCAGGTAATTAAAGACTCTCGAATAACCTCTCCTATTCATGCATCTCACGACGAAATCTGTGATGGTATTAAATATATAAGGAGCTGAACAAAGTCCGAAGCAGAGTCTGGTATCGCTTAAGAAGCGAGGAACTCCATCAACGTTCCACCGAATCCCCTGATATGTCCACTGGGAAGGATTCACAGAGATAGAACGATAAGCCGCAGCTATGTCTAGTGTAGCCATGTAGTCTCCCTCCTCCAACACACTACAAACATCATCCACAGAGTTGAAGGAAAAAGGAAGTGCAGTATCGCTCATATGGGAATTAATGGAAACCCCCTCTGGTCTTTTACAATCTGTGATGGGGCGAAAACCCCCATCATGCTTGGGCACTGCCCCCAACGCATGAACACAAATAGGCTTGGAAGCAGAATAAACATATTTACAGTCGTCGAGCTCTGAACTAATCAAGGCACTCACAAAGGCAGCAGCTTCTCCGGAAGTAACAGAAGAATAATTCTCACAATGGTAAGGAACCACCTGCGAGTCAGTGTTAATAATATTGAAGCCTTTAGTGATGCCCTCAGTTAAAAATGAAAGCAAATAAGGATCATTCTCATATCGTAGCTCCCTCAGCCAACAGGCAGGTTTCATTTGAGTTGGGAACCCACCTAATGACTGACGATCGTTGATGCGTGAAGTGATATCCCAGTTGAAGTCGTAATCATAATCAACTATAACTGGCGTGTAACGGCTCGTAAGAGTAGAAGAAACTCCCTCAGAATGAAATGAATTGAAGGTAGGCCACGTAGTAAGCCCGGGTGGGTCGTGGATAGGCGTATATGGGACGTCGATAGGAGTATATGAGACGTCGATGGGCGTGTATGGGTCGGCCGCAAAGGCAAAATCGTGGAAAAAGTCGTATTCTGGGCGATGAAAAACGCCGGGCAAGGCAAAAGCATCAAAAACCTGCCCCGATGAGTTAGCAGGAACAATATATTCAACAGAATCAAGCGTAATATCATCAAATACCTGTATATTAGGAGAAACAGGTGATCTTGGAAGCTCCGTCTCCAGATTTCGGCTGTCATGTCCGCCACTTTGGAAGGAAGTCTCGCGCGAACTCTCGCTTGCTGAGAACGCGCGAGCTAATCGTTTTTTTCTGAATTTTTCTCAGAAACACGACAATTTCCAATACGATGACGGTAACGACAATCTCTACAAACGTGAAGCCTTGTACATTTCCCGAAGCATGTTTTCATGTTATAATTAAAACAGACATCGTTAGGCCAGTCGTCGGGAATAGCGCCGACACTTGCCGAGTCCTCCCGAAGCTTGCCGTCATTTCCGGCCGACCCACGACCGAAGCTTCTATGGCCGCCACGCCTGTTTTGATTTCCCAACGACGAATTTCCTTTGTTAATATGAAGTGCTCTGACGTTTCCACCATGGAAAAACATACCTATATCGATAGAACTAGGCTGGGAAAATGATCTGACGCCATGGATAACGCCGTCTACGATGTGCCGATCATATGAAATACACGCCATCACCGAAAAAACATTCTCGCTCAACTGGCGTGAGACAAACTTCAAATGGGATAAATATCCAATGGCGTCCCCACCAGAAGCAAGAAGATTCTCATACACACAAATCATCCCATGAATAAGGCTTTCAGCAGATAGCTTACGGTGATCCATATCCTTAAGCAATACATTTTTTGCGATAACCTGGGCATAATATTCTGGCCTTAGTTCCCTACCTTTCTTAGGTGGAAGTGACTGACCCACCGTGAGTGACAGCTGAGATATGGAATCAGTCAGCACCGTAAGATCGGCACACGAAGGATTTAATACTTGCTGCTGTTGCTGCTGTTGCTGCTGTTGCTGCTGTTGCTGCTGCTGATGTTGCTGCTGGTTTTGTTGCGGAATATTGTGTTGGCCTGACTGCTCAATGTTGTCCAAACGGGCTAGAATCTGCGCCAAGACATCGTTAACAGAGGTAGGTCCACTTGTAGCACCTTTGTCATGCGCCGGCGGCGCCTGTTCGTAATCTTCGGTAGACACATCCTCCAGGTACAAAGAGAAATTTGTAGACTCCTCACCATTCTCTCTGCATTTCTTAATGGCAGCCAAATAGTATTTGCAAACAGTGATTCCACACGGCCTAGCATGGTGGCGTTCGCAGCCTGTACATAAAGGCATATTGAATTGAGTTGGGATCAAAGCAAAAAGGCAGCCGTGTGGTCAGTTCGTAGTTTGCGTGAGGAATGACCAGGTTGGTCAGGTGACGGTCACTGGCGGGAGGTATTCAGGTATCGCCACATATATTCCTATATTAATCATATAGCACACATATATGGATGGGGGTTGATATAGAATATTGGCATACATAACAGGTGGCACCTGAAGTGTGTGTGTGTGTGTGGGGGGGGGGGGGTACTCCCCAATTCCTAAATGTTCCTTTTTACCACTAGAAATAGACACATATATACATTAGAGTTAAGTACTGGATCACCAATCATGTCATTAGTATGAAAAATCACCAGATTTGTCAGCGAAATGATTGACCATATAAAATGTATTTTTCAATAAAACTGTTTTGTCACATTCTGATGTTGATGTCCTCTTGTACTTTCAGGTGAGTATCTACAGCTAACTGTCCATAATAGCGAGGTGTCCGGAGTAGACAGGTGGCCGCAAGTAGAGCTTTTGGGTCAGATTTTCAGAAAATGTACAATTGGCAGCCCTACACATTTAGTAAATTCTGCTAAACTAGACTGAAAAATGATCAATACTAGGTATATCTGAGTATATTTGGCATTGCATTGAATAAAAGTATCATTCCTGTTATGCTAAACTGCATTTTGAAGCTCATTTTTGTCTTAATGGTGGGTTATTTGAGAGGGTTGGTGAATGTTAATTGTACATTTTCTGAAAATCTGACCCTTTTACTCAACTAATATAACTAATATCTCTACATTAACTGATTATATTACATGCTTGTTCAGTCCTGTTGTGGGGGTGGGGGCGGGGGGGGGGGGGAGAGATTCAGGTTTTCATAAATGAATTACAATTCCTTTAATTCAGATTTTTTTTTATACAATGTGCCGTTTGGCTTGTTATAGCAACATGTGGTCTAAATAACACAATTTGATTGATTAAAGACATTGAATGCAGTAGAAATACTGACGACTTTCATCCCCTGTGTAAAAGTAAAAGTTTAGATTAATAAGGTTTATTCAGGGAAGTCGTTGTATTTTGTGTGTACCTCCCTCGGGTCAATGATAAAAAGAATGTTTCACCCATCCACGAGGGACTAAATGTTCACTCCTAATTGTATAAATTAATAATAAAAAAATATGATACGATAATTCATGAATAATGAAGAACTTGTAGAGTACCCCCCCCCCCCCCCACCCTGTATGAAGGTGAATAAAGGGGACAGAGGACACATTGTGCCATGTATACATATAGTGGAGGTATGCCTGACTACGGGTGAAGAACTTGTAGAGTGCCCCCCCCCCCCCTGTATGGAGGTGAATAAAGGGGACAGAGGACACATTGTGCCATGTATACATATAATGGATGTATGCCTCACTACGGGTAAGTTATTGTGTAAGAATCATGCAATACATTGTCTACCTCTCTACACAATGCACTGCATTGTACTCCCCCCTGTACCCCCTCACACACATGCTCCCCTGTACCCCCTCACACACATGCCCTCCTGTAGCCCCTCACACACATGTATGCTCCCCTGTACCCCCTCACACACATGCCCTCCTGTAGCCCCTCACACACATGTATGCTCCCCTGTACCTCCTCACACACATGCCCTCCTGTAGCCCCTCACACACATGTATGCTCCCCTGTACCTCCTCACACACATGCCCTCCTGTAGCCCCTCACACACATGTATGCTCCCCTGTACCTCCTCACACACATGCCCTCCTGTAGCCCCTCACACACATGTATGCTCCCCTGTACCTCCTCACACACATGCCCTCCTGTAGCCCCTCACACACATGTATGCTCCCCTGTATCCCCTCACACACTCACATGCTCCCTTTCTCCCTCTCCCTCTCTGCTCTTTCTCTCCCTCTCCCTCTCTGCTCTTCCTCTCCCTCTCTGCTCTTTATCTTCCTCTCCCTCTCTGCTCTTTCTCTCCCTCTCCCTCTGCTCTTTCTCTTCCTCTCCCTCTGCTCTTTCTCTTCCTCTCTCTATGTTTCTCTGTATCCCTCCTCTCCCCCCTCTCCCTTCCCTCTCTCCTCTCCCTCCCTCTTCGATTCCCCTATCTCTCCTCTCTTCTCTCTCCTCTCTTCTCTCTCCTCTCTTCTCTCTCCTCTCTTCTCTCTTCTCTCTCCTCTATCCTCTCTTCTCTCTCTCTTCCTCTCTCCTCTCCTTCCCTTTCTCTCCGCTCTCTCCGCTCTTTCTGCCCCTCTCTTTCCTCCCTCTAACCTAATCCCTCCCCACTCTCTCTATCTCTCCCTCTCTCTTTCTTGCTCTCGTTGGGTTTAATATTATTTTAATTCGTTATTCTTTAATTTCATATTAATAAATTTCGTTCTTTCTATTTCTTTCTTTTTCTTTCCTTCCTTTCGCCATCTTTATTCTTTCTTCTTACTTCCTTCGTTTGATTTTTCCCCTCCTTCCCCTCTCCCTCCCTTCCCCACTTCTTTAATTTCATTCTTTAAAATTCTTTCAGTCATAACTTTTCTTTTACCTATACATAGATGCATACAGTTAAAATCATAAGCTTTCTTTGGTAGTTCTGTCATACAACAATGTATCTTTATATCATGCTCATTAAAAAAATAGAAATAGGAGCCTGGGGCCAAAAATATAACTGTCATCTATGATCATGAGTTTAAAAAAGAAATAAAAGAACCTTTGGACTCCATTAAAAAATCATAATATGTTCAAACTAATCCCACATTATTTACCAAACCCACAATTATGAGGTTGGGAATTAAAATGTGGAACTTGTTCCTCCTTCTGTGACATACACCTGCATGGGTCCTGTTTCATAATTCCCCCAAACTCTATAAATGAACAATGGAGGGCCTGGTGCAGAATGTGTCCTGCATTAGGCTGATGGCATGTCACTGGTGTGAACAACAATCTAACTACTTGATTGCGTGTAGAGCTCGCTCAATTACTCCTCTACTCGCATAGAGCAGCCTTTCCCAGTTAGTGTAGGTTCACAGGGTGAGGAATTGCATGGCGGGTGCTTACGTCAGGGGGTGAGGGCGGGGGTGGGTGTGGGGGGGGGGGGATGTTGTAGTGGGTGTAATGGGATTCTAAGGTGGAAAAGAGGAAAGATTAAATAACTTTAAAATGGGGTTGGGAGCTCTTTCCTGTCTCTCCTTCCCTGTCTGTCTGTCTCTCACTGTCGCCCTCTCTCCATCGTTCTCATGTCTCCCCTTCTCTTCTTTCTCTCTTTCTCTATTCTCTTCACCTATACTCTCTCTCTCCTTCCCCTGTCCCCTATACTCTCTTCTTCCCCCTCTCTCCCTCTACCCCCTCCCTAACTCTCTCTCTCTCCCTTTTCCACTCCCTCGTTACTTTCCTTTTCCCTCTTTCTCCCTCCTCTCCCGCCCCCCTCTCCCCTCCCTCTCTATTTATCCCCTTTCTGTCTCTCGTCACTCTTTCTTTTTCCCACTTTCCTCTTCAGCTACTTACGAATGGTTCAGTCCCACCTCTGCCAAACAGAAAGTTCCCAATAGAAAGATTTACAACCTGTGAGAACACTACTACCACAAACTGCTCCATTATACCACTCCACCCATTATACCACTCCACCCATTATACCACTCCACCCATTATACCACTCCACCCATTATACCACTCCGCCCATTATACCACTCCGCCCATTATACCACTCCACCCATTATACCACTCTACCCATGAGCGACTCAGTAAGAGCGACTCAGTGTAACAAGAACAAGATGGATGATATAACTCTTCCATCTCTAGCCCAGTCATATTTTATCTTCTTTCTGCCGCTGACAATGTTGTTGTTAGGCAGTTATAGGGGGGGGGGTACTTCTCTTTTTAACCACCCTCTTTGTACATAAAGATTGTTATATTTTAGCATAATTATGTAATAATTATATAATATAACGAAAAAGAGAGTGGGTATATAATCGCTTAGTATAATGATAAATCATGACTAAATTATAAACTGAATGTTCTGTAAATGTGATAACGAAAGAATAGAAATTTCTCTTGCCTTCAGCATGATTCCTAGGTAAAAGGTTTTGCAGAATCGATTCATCGGTGAATATATTTGGGTGACGCATCAGTGTCTATTATGACGCATCATCAAGTGTGCGTCCTGACGATGCTCACATGGATTTAGATTGGTGGTGTTCATTTTCAAAAGTGTTTAATGGTAAGTGTCTCCTGAAGAGGGACACATATTATTTGCCTATGGTTTCAGACTCGTCATCAAAGGGTTATGCAGCCTACCTTGGTAACGATTGGCTTGCAGGGCCTTGGAATGAAGAGACTATTCCCTCATGTATGAACTTTACCACCCATATATACCCTGCCCCTGCGGAATCCAAGCTAGCCTCAAACATTAACATTCAGGAACTGTACCCTATAGTGGTGGGCATTAGGAGATGGGGTCCTGTTTTGAGGGGCTTGTCTCTTCTATGCTTTATTGACAACACTCAAGTTATATGCATGTTGAGAAATGGATCTAGCACCAGTCATCAGTGCATGGCTTGGTTATATGAACTTTATTGGATGTGTTTTATATATGACATTGTACTGTTGCCAAGGTATATCAATACCAATAATAACCTGGTGGCGGATGCGATGTCACGGTTACCTTATTTGACAACTGATGCTGTTATTCCAGAATCCCTTAGTGCAGCAGATTTGTGTTGTGTCAATAACACTAATTTCATGTGCTCCAGGTCTTCAGAAGTGGTCATCAAAGATCCTGGAGCTCAAGGAGAGATCACTGGCGGCATCCACAAGGACTCAGAGAGATCGCCAGTGGACCCTATTCTGCAACTTTCTCAAGAGGAACAATACCCCGCTTTTGCCTGTCACTCCTGTGAAGCTGAACTCATTTGCAGCCTTCTTATCGGCTTCTATGAAGTTCTCATCAGTATCTACCTATCTGGCAGGAGTGGTGGCCTATGCCAGGTTACATGACTTCCCTTCTGTGACATTGTCTAATCCAAGTGTGAAAAGTGTGTTAAAGGGTATAAGGAACTCGGATGGTGCTTCATCATCCAAAGCCCTGCCTATGACTCCTGTGTTATTACTAAAACTTTTTCCTCATGTTGACAAAAAAAAGGAGTTGGACCTTCTGAACTGGTCTGCCTTTGTTTTCATGTTCAGGACACTGGTGCGTGTCAGCCACATCATATGTTCTCCTCACATGCTTCGCCGCAAGGACATTACATTTTCTGGTGAACTTATGTCTGTGAGGATTAACTCATCAAAGACGACAGAGAACATATATGTTAAACCTGTCGCATCCAAGAGACTTTGTGCTGTTTTCTGGGTAAGAAAACTACTGGATCAACCTATGCCCTCATCTGCTCAGCTGTTTTCTTGTAGAACTGTGCCTATATTAACTTATGATATGCTGTCAGAAAAACTCAAGTATTTCCTATTAAGGGCTGGTATTACCGGTCCTTATTCATCCCACTCATTCCGTAGAGGAGGAGCTTCCTTCATGTGTGCTCTAGGGATTCCTCGTAGTGTAATTAAAAGTAGAGGTCATTGGAGGTCAGCTGCAGTGGACGCTTACCTAGTGACTTCTCCTGTGGAGCAACTCAGGGGTGAGGATTTAGTTGCTCAGGCCCTTAAACAACTATAACTTCTCTCGGGTTTGGCCTTTTGGTAAAAATAAACCTTAGCTCCGCTGGGGTTCATGGCCATTCCTTTGTTACGTTATCTATTGCTAGTTCACCAGTCCCCAACATATGCAGAATCGATTCATCGGTGAATATATTTGGGTGACGCATCAGTGTCTATTATGACGCATCATCAAGTGTGCGTCCTGAGAGCCAATCAACGCACGCCATTCCCCCCCTGCTCGTTCCTCCTGGAGGAACCCTCACTTTCCCTCCATCGCTCACAGCATATAGAGGTGTCTGCCACGAGAATTTTAAATTTTTAAAAAATTTTCTTACATTTTGGGAAAATTCCCTTCTGTATTTTTTGTCTGTGTATGTCTGTATGTAATTTATTGACATGTGTTTTTGATTCTATATTGTAATGTATAGGGTAAAAATAAACCTTAGCTCCGCTGGGGTTCATGGCCATTCCTTTGTTACGTTATCTATTGCTAGTTCACCAGTCCCCAACATATTTTGTCAAGATTTTCTACATTTTTGGCTAGGTAGAATAAAGGCTAATTTGTCTAAAATGTGGTTTTTATTCCTTGATAGCAGTGGCCAAAGATCCATTTAGACCAAAGTTAATTTTCTACGCTAACGAATTCTTAAAGGGATTGTGAGTCATGAAGATTGTGTTTTCTACGTCAGAAGTCCCCCCCCCCCTCATACACACCTCTGCACCCCCCTCCCCCACCCCCAACTCCAGGGTTGTCACCATGGTAATAAATTCACACGCTGGAGGAGGTAGGGACGCTGTTACCTAGTGTTGTGGCGTCCCAGATCTGTGTGTGTGAATCATGCTGGTGTGCAATAGGGGAATTGTATCTGGACTTAATTGCGCAACCTAATAGGAATGAAAGAGAATAAGATATTCTTAAAATAGTGAAAACTTCTCTCTCACACACCCTCTGCCGTCCTCTCTCTCTCTTCTCTCTCTCCTCTCTCTCTCTTCTCTATCCCTCCCTTTCCCTCTCACTCGTCCTCTCTCCCTCCCTCCCTCACCCCCTCTCCCTACGTCTCTCTCTTTCACTCGTTCTCTCTTCCTCTCTCTCTGGCCTCCCTCCCCCCTCTCTCTCTCTCCCTGACTCTTCTCTCTCCATCTCCATCTCCCTCTCCCTACGTCTCTCTCTCCCTTTCTTCATACTCGAGATCCTCTTCTTTTCTCTTCTCTCTGTCTCTCACTCTCCCTCTTCCCGCTTGCTTTCTCTCACTTTCTCTCTGTCTCTCTCTTTCTCTCTGTCTTTTTTTTCTTTCTCTCTCTCTCTCTCAGTTTTGTTCAGGATCAAAACACATTAATTCATATTAAGAAAGGGTCCATTGCATTTGCCCTATACATCAATGGAAACATCCACTCCACTGAACTAGATACTGCTGTGTAAAAAATGGGAAAGATAAGAAAAGGTTCAACATTGTTTCTCCAATAATTTATACCAGCCTGGAGTGGTTTCGACAGTTGTTTCTGGTTGTCAGAACCAAAACAACATGTTTTTCTCCCATTAACTGCACTTAAAGATATGTCCCGTGTTAAATTAACCATAAATTACCTTTGTAATCAAATTGACACAAATGAAATTTTGATGGTCAAAATGCAAGATTCCTTCTTCTCACTATCTCAGTATTGTTTCACTGGTATATGTGTTAAAGCTGTATTCTCAGCTATTAAGACAAAATAAATCTTAGCAAATTCACTTATATCATGAGTTAAAGGAATGAATTCATCAATATTCTGCTGCTGTTTAATGATTATCAATATTCTGCTGCTGTTTAATGTTATACAATTAAGAATTTGAAGTAATTTGGCTGAGACAAAACGGCCGGCGGTGAGCGATACAGTCAGGTTCAGAAGGCAGTTTTGGACCCCTAAGTTTTAGGGGTCATTAACACCTTTAGCCTTAGTTTTAGCCGTGTGGTTAAGCATATCGCTGGATGGGGAATCGAGGAATGTGGCCGTCTGGACCTGACTGGATAATACGTGAAGCCAAAGGAAATGATTTCGGCGGGTCCTCCAAATATAAACGTGAATATTTATGAAGCCCTGTAGCAAAACAATCGAACAAAATATCCTCCAAAATTTGTGTCAGATGCCTTTTAGTTGTGTTGGGAAGGAAAGGCTCAAACAGTAGAAAATCTTGTATTTGACTGACGTTAACTGAGAGTGCAGCCCGGGGAGTGCAGCTTTAAAAGCTATGTTAGATGAACTGGAGTCTCATGATTTATGTGGAAGTGGAAATGCAGTGGAAGAATCAGAATACATTTGGAGTAGGGAACAAACTTCTTTGGTCCATCAGCAAGATCACTTAGATAAAATGCGAGTCAAGTTTCCCCCCAGAATTGAAAGTATGAAAGGCCACTCTCACATTAGGAGATGGAATGGAGCATATGGATGTTACCCTTTGTAACCTCTATGTCCCCTCTTTGCCTTACCCTCTCTCACTCCATAAAACACATTTGTTTATCTTTGCAATAGAGCAGTTTCATCGCCACCATTTTAAGTCCAGATCTCCAATGATACACTGATACAAGTCCCCTATTGTATAATCCTTCCCTTCAGACATACACAGTGGCTGATACAAGTCCCCTATTGTATAATCCTTCCCTTCAGACATACACAGTGGCTGATATAAGTCCCCTATTGTATAATCCTTCACTTCAGACACACACAGGGCCTGATACAAGTCCCCTATTATATAATCCTTCACGTCAGACACACACAATGGCTCATACAGCTCCCCTATTTTATAACCCTTCACTTCAGACACACCCAGTGGCTGATACAAGTCCCCTATTGTGTCCAATCCATGGGTTTAGCGTTCACACAGCGCCCAGACTGCCCCAATCCTGGTTGGCCTCCCCGGGTGAAAACTAAGATTATTGCTTCTGTGCTCTAGAGTGGAAGGCAGATAGCCGCGCTCCCTGGTGGCCTCTTGGTGGCATTGATTCCTCTAAATGGGACAAAGTTTTAGAATATGTGCAATTGGGTACGATTTTTATGCAATTTTTATAAATCCTTTTTTCTTAAATATAAAAGTATGTAAAAGTAGACTAAAATATAACAAATACTTTTATGTATCTGAATATGTAGGGCATATGCCTGAAATAAAATTAATTGAAAAACAATTTTGGCTAGGTCTCTTGATCTGCCATTAGGCCAAAAAAAATGAAATAAGTGTGTTTCCGATTTATCTGGCTGAAAACTAGGTAGGGGGGTAGTAACTTTTTTTTTGTTAATTTTTTTTGTTTGGAAACCACCTCCCAGGAACTGAAAAAAATGTCTTTTTCATAACAATAGTTGTTTTGAACATGGGAAATGTGTTTTTTGACAGTTTTGGGTTAGGAAAACCCGTTTTCCTGCTTTTATAAGCTTTTTTTGTCAAAAAATCCAAAAAAAGTAAGATATGATGGGGAAAAAAATCAGATATGGTAAAAAAAACTTTTAGGTAGGGTAAGGTTTTTCTAGGTAGGGGGGTGGGGTGGGGGGTGGGGTGGGGGGGGGGTAAATCGGAAACACCTATTTATTTTTTTTGCCTTATGACAATTTCTTAGCTTTCTAGGTATTGCACCAAAATATATATTAACTTTATTGCGTCTTATTCCGTATATTTACGGAAACAGTTATATATAATTTATCCGAACTAACCCAATTTACAGAACAATTATATTTTTTTGAAACAAACAATTTCCATTTTTTCAAAATGATTCTAAAATAATTCTTACAAACCATTATAGTTTTTAGAAATGATTTTGTATTTTTAGAAACTATCATAAATTATCCCTCCATCCCAATATTACATGGAGCTTCTAAGTCCAATTCCAAACCGCAAAATGCCATTATAATCATATTAGGATCCTTACTCCATTATGTGATCGGAGCGACTGTGGGCCTAGACTGTTCATCAATCCTCTCAAATAACCCAAATTTAAGACAAGAATGCGGTTCAAAATACAGTTCAACATAACTGAACAGATATTTTGGAAAAAATATATACAAACGATACTCAAAATTTAATATACTTCTAAGGATATTCCCAGTTATTCTCATTTCACAGCCTAATTTGGCAGAATTTATCAGATGTGTAGAACTGCCAATAGTACATTTTCTGACGACTTGACCCATGTACCAGGAATGTATCTGGTAGAACTCAGACCCTAGCTCCGATAAGTTGTTTTTCTTTTTCTGTTTTCCCTTTTTTTCTTGATGCGCGTTTACGCCTCAATTTCAGCGTGAATCTGTTGGCGCGGCGAGGGAGGAGGGAGTGAGGGAAAAAGTAGGACCAGCCGTCGATAGCAACTAGCGTTACCTTAGCAACGGCTTGTTGTGTGTCTATGGCTAGCAGTTGGTGCGGGACTGCCTTAGTCTGATCACGTGGTTCTCTTTATATGGGGGTGGGGGGATAACATTTCTCAGGCTTTATCAATATTTAATAGGGTCACAGTTCAGGTCAATCGGTATAGAAAATACACTTGTGGGTCAGATTTTCAGAAAATACACATTTAGCTCTACACCTTTATATTAGGAAATTTGGCTAAATTAGGCTGAAAAATGAATAGCGGGTATATAAATTTGGCATCGCATTGATTTAAAGTATCAGTTCCGTTATGTTAAACTGCATTTTGAAGCTCATTTTTGTCTTAAATTATATATGTGAGTGAGTGAAGGTGAATTGTACATTTTCTGATAACTTAACCCATATCCACATAAAGCGAATATGTGATGTGTCACAGGAAAATGAGTCACAAGTAGCCCACTTGATTTATTTAAAGGGTTTGTTTTAACACGATGTATTTGTGGAAATGTTTTCACTTTTGGAGTACGTACATCTGTTCGTGGCATGAATAGATTTACCTAATTTAAAGACTATTATATCCATGTATTTCTAAGGTCGTCATATAGAGTATATTTAGTTACTTTACTAGTAAGTCCACCCAGAGGTAGGCAACTTGCTTTTCAAAAATAAAAATATCAAACGAGGCACTCTCTGGAAGAACTGGTTTGTAATACCATCAGCAAATAAAAGAATCTCTGAATGAATGAAACGTAAAATATAGAAATACTTATTAGATGTCCTAATGTTTTACCGTCATTGGAGTCGGCTTGGTCTCGTAATTTCAAATATCCATCTTTTGCGACTTGTGGCTCATTCTCCTGTGACACATCACATATTTGCATGTGTCGCCTGACGTTCTGAATTGTATGTTTTAATATTTCAGTTTATTCTGAAGAAAGATGAAATTCCTCAATAAATAATACTCTAATAAACTGAGTGAGGTGGGGTCATTAGATTTCACTACTTTCTTCAAAACATATGCATAGATTCCACTGATGTCACCCGTCGCTATTGCTGGGGGCTCGTTAGATTTCTATGTATGCTGCGATACTTGAAAATACCGTTTTAACCTTTACCATACCAGTTTTAATGTGCCTAAACAAACCCTTCTTGATAGGTTAGGTTGTCTTTTTTTAGTGTATTATTACTCAAGTATCCACCATTGTGAGGTTTATCAGCTTTGTTTTGATAACCACGCCATAGACAGCAAGGGTAGCGCTGCCCCCTGTGATGGCGGCCATTCCCCAGCCACCCGGGTGACGTCATGTGAAATCTATGTACTGTATACATTTTTAAAAACTGTATACATATTTACTAATCTCCTTTATTTATAGGTGAGTACCCTTCTACCATTTGATGGTTGGATGACGGGATACAGATGAGTGCAGTGTAGTTTTAAATACGATGAAGACCCATTATTTGCTTGTAATCAAGATATAAATGGCTATTCAAGATGGCCACCAGAAATCATTAATTGTAATGCATCTAATTAATATAACTAAGCAAATCAAACTGTTTAGGTTTTGACGAAGAAATATATTCATATGTAACCATGAGCTTTTTTTTAGACGAATGAAATTATTTAGATCAGGTCAGGATTATTTATCGATTTAGAATCATTATAGACTTATTTTAGTCAAAATCCTGTTTTCGTCATACTATAGTATATGGGTCAGATTTTCAGAAAATGCACAATCTACAGTTCTACACATCTATCAAATTCTGCTGAATTAGAGTGAAAATTGATAAATACTAGGTATATCTGAGTATATTCTGTATTGTATTCATTCAATAAATCTGTCTGGTTATATTTTGAACCTGATTTTCCTCTTAGATTTGGATTATTTGAGAGGATTCGTTAAGGCGAATTGTACATTTTCTGGTGATTTCATCCACATATATGTTCTTTTCAAATTTTTAAAAGATTTTTCTTATTTAAAAAGCCACCACAGACTATTCTGCGTCTAGATTCCAAATGACGTCACTTTTAGGATTTGGGTATAGAATATAGTACGAAAGTACGATAATACGAAACTATATATTGACATATTTTGTAGGTTGTATTTTATAGGTTCTTGTGCACATGAGATTATCAGCTCGCTGAAACTGTCGCGCAATGAAAATCTATTTTAAAAAAAATTCCTACTGGTTTTTTGTTTTTTTTTCGAAAGAATTTCTTTGCATATTTGTAACGATTCCGGGAATCCCTTTGATGTGCGTCCTTTGATGTGGTCAAATATTTTAGGTCGTTGCTGTGGCAACGCTTGCGTGTTTTGCTCACGCGTGAGTTTGCGTGGGCGGGCATGCGCAATGGAAAGGGACAAGTGTGTGTGTGGGGCGGGGGGGGGGGGGGGGAGCTGCTACCAGGTGGGGCGAGTAGCAGCCCGCCAGGTGGGGTTATAAACAGAACCATAATATATAGGTCAACCACCAATATATAGGTCAACTACCAATAGGGGGGTTGCACATGCCACTGTCTATGCTGGTCGTAGTGAATAGTGGGATATATCTACATGATTGAGTTACTCGGTTACTGGGTCACTAAGGTAACACAAGAGAGCAACTCACGCTTCTGTTACCTAGCAACGGGAGGTGGGAGGTCACGTGTGTTGGTGCGGGCATAGACTCATAACAACATAGCAGTCTGGGCTAACCTATCTGTCTAGCACAGTGCCAGAAGTTCTATAACCAGACTAGTTGTGTCCTTATGATCAGCTATTATATATTGATAAGTTCTTAGTCAAGTATTAATTAATTAATAATAGCAAGCTAGCAGTCTGACGTGACCATCATTTTTTTTTGTAACTTCTTTTTGTGTCATTTGTATCGAAAAGGAAATATTGTGAGAGACCATCATATTTGAAAAGATCTAAAATACAATTTATATTTTATGTTCGATTTTGGTATGTAGTTGTATATGTTTTAATTATATTTCTGGGTGGAAAACTACTAGTATAAAGTACCTAAATGTACTCAATAGGATGGCCTGAGAAACGCAAGGATGTATTTAATACACTGTCTTGGAATTTGGTACATGTATTCATACAAACTAAAGCGCTGAGATCTTGTGACTAAAATACTTTGAAAAGTATCATGACAAACTTTCCTTGAACACATCACATTTTGGTGGGACCATCTCCCCTTTCTATAAACCCCTTCAGCACCTCTCCGACCTCCCTCTCCCCCGTCAGCACCCTATCAACCTGGAAGCCAATGAACCTGCCACTTCCCCTTCCTCATTCCCCTGCCAAGAATTGATTATAACTGAAAGTTTTTACTACAGAGAATCAGAGAGAAAACACTTTTGGCAGAGGTATTGGAATAGTATTGATCTAATATTCTACAGCTATTCCAGCCTTTATTGGTGGGAGTTTGTGCTGTGTGAGCGAGCTGCCATTTGCTGGACGAGATGATTATGAGTGATTGGTGGCTTGTGGTTCTGTTTGTTTAAAGATTTATTCAGGAGGACATTATAAAATAAAGTACTATTCTATGCTGAACATTATTATAGTTAACGCTGCATTTTCTGCTATTTCGACCAAATTACTTACCAAATTACTTATGTTAATTATGACTTATAGGACTGAATGTATCAATATTCTGCTGCTGTTATGTTTATACAAGAGTTACTCATTGTATGACTTATAGGACTGAGTTAATCAATATTCTGCTGTTGTTATATGTCTATTCAAGTGTTACTCATATTATGACTTATAAGTTATAGGACTGGAGTCATCAATATTCTGCTGTTTTTATGTTTATACAAGAATTTGAAGTAGAGACAGTCGTACGAAAACAGCCGCCGGTGAGCAATAGATAGGTGAAGTCATCATTAGAAAGGATTCGTGCAGGACCTCCAAATACAAATGAGCACGATTTTGAAGCCCTGTTGCAAAAGCAAACAAAATCCTCCAAAACGTTGGTCAAATGACTCTCAGATGGGTTGGGAATAAATAAAGTAGAAAATATTTAAGAAAGATTTTAATTTCTCAGAATTAAAGATATTTTGAATGTTTAAAAATATATTCGCCAATTTTATTCGCCAATTTTATGCAATGCCAAGCTAAACATGTTATTCATGTATATAATCTGACGCCCTAGTCCTTGGGCTAAACGCAACAGCAGCTGCCTAGTTGTGCGTGAACGGTTCCTTGGAAGTGCTTGGCTGTCCCTAAAAAAGTCATAAATATATGAAAATACCCGACAACCACAAGCCCCTTTCCCTGAGACGCGCAAATGTCAGAGGATTCTGGGATGCTGCTAAAACGTCACTTCCGCTTCCGTGACCTTCACCCTGCCAAATGTCTTCTGCTGGGAAGAGATCCGCCAGCTAAGCTGCAAACCGGAAGTGACGGGCTGATCATGCGCACTGGTGTTTTGGGAAAGTGATATGGGATGGAGGTTGGAGGAATGCCATTACGGATGGAAGCCATGGAAGTTAGAACTCGGTCAATATGGGTTAGGGGTTCGATTTACCTTGCTGGTGACCGATGCATAGGAGAGGCTTGCAGAGGCACGTTCACTCATTGTTTGCTTAAAATTGATTAAAATTCATCTGACTCAAACTTCATATTAACCAGAAGTTGATGCCAATAAGGGAGTTGCATGTGCCACTATGCATGTCTGTTACAGTGCATCATGGGATAGATCCTGTTGAAATCTGACATGCATATATATTTGGCAACATCTTTATTGAACATTGCAGGAATATTTTCACCAATATCAGAGCTTGTATAAATGACTTATGAAAACCAAATGCTTGATTGGAAAGATGGGGGGCTTGTGTTATGGAAAAATGTTAAACACATTGACTTTAGAGCATTGCTAAATATTTCATGCTGAACATGACATGTTTTCTATAGATTTTACCCTGTACCATTAGTCCCATAATTCCATGCAAATCAAGATGTATGTATGTAATAACTTTATTTCCGATCTTACATTTACATATATAAAAATGCAGGTTCAGGAAAAAGGGACAAAGAAAGACAAATAATCTATTCAAAACCTTCTGTGCATGCACAGGTTTTCTAGTCTCCCTCAAGATTCAAAATGGCCGCTATGCAAATCCCCTATTCATGCCAAATCATCATTTCACCACCCACCGAGTGCATGTTCATTGGGTTACCAAAGGCTTCCCAAATGTTTCAACAATAAACTCTTGCTTAGCATTGTAGAAGGCAGGAGATTTTTTAATAAAGTTTTTTTTTTAAAGAAACAAAGCTGGCCATAGGCCTACACCATTGGTAACCACTGCGATTGGAGTAGGGTATCCCATTCCCTTAGTGTGTTTCCTCCCTCGTCCTCAAATATGATGTGGCACAGGAAAATGAGTCACAAGTCGCAAAAAAGAGATGTTGAACCAAGTGTAAAGTACTATGAGATATAAGGCATTATATTGTGTAAGGTACTATGAGATATAAGGCATTATATTGTGTAACGTACTATGGGATATAAGGCATTATATTGTGTAACGTACTATGGGATATAAGGCATTATATTGTGTAACGTACTATGGGATATAAGGCATTATATTGTGTAACGTACTATGAGATATAAGGCATTATATTGTGTAACATACTATGAGATATAAGGCATTATATTGTGTAACGTACTATGAGATATAAGGCATTATATTGTGTAACGTACTATGAGTTATAAGGCATTATATTGTGTAACGTACTATGGGATATAAGGCATTATATTGTGTAACGTACTATGGGATATAAGGCATTATATTGTGTAACGTACTATGGGATATAAGGCATTATATTGTGTAACGTACTATGAGATATAAGGCATTATATTGTGTAAAGTACTATGAGATATAAGGCATTATATTGTGTAAAGTACTATGAGATATAAGGCATTATATTGTGTAAAGTACTATGAGATATAAGGCATTATATTGTGTAACGTACTATGAGATATAAGGCATTATATTGTGTAACGTACTATGAGATATAAGGCATTATATTGTGTAACGTACTATGGGATATAAGGCATTATATTGTGTAACATACTATGGGATATAAGGCATTATATTGTGTAACGTACTATGAGATATAAGGCATTATATTGTGTAAAGTACTATGAGATATAAGGCATTATATTGTGTAACGTACTATGAGATATAAGGCATTATATTGTGTAACGTACTATGAGATATAAGGCATTATATTGTGTAACGTACTATGGGATATAAGGCATTATATTGTGTAACGTACTATGAGATATAAGGCATTATATTGTGTAACGTACTATGAGATATAAGGCATTATATTGTGTAACGTACTATGAGATATAAGGCATTATATTGTGTAACGTACTATGAGATATAAGGCATTATATTGTGTAACGTACTATGAGATATAAGGCATTATATTGTGTAAAGTACTATGAGATATAAGGCATTATATTGTGTAACGTACTATGAGATATAAGGCATTATATTGTGTAACATACTATGAGATATAAGACATTATATTGTGTAAAGTACTATGAGATATAAGACATTATATTGTATAACGTACTATGAGATATAAGGCATTATCCCCAGTAGTATGTTATACATACCTGTATAACGTCATGTCCACCTCCACCGTTAGATCTTCCACAGCTGACCACTGAATGCCCAGCGGTCATTCCTGCCTCCGGCCAACTGACCTTTCACTATATTGGGAACATATGCAGGGAGGTCCCAAGAGAAGATCCAACCCCTCCAATACTTGACCAATTACTGGAGAAATATATTTTCTACCAATGTTCCTATTTTAGACCAAAGATTTAGCACCTCTTGTGAGATTGGATTTTGTTGTATGTTTTGAATGGTGCTTGGTAATTTAACTTAATAAGTAATTTTAGTTAATAATATTAAATATCCTTTAGATGATCTTCCACTTACTCCTGGGGTAGTTTACTACCGTCTATTCTGCAAGATAATCATACCAGGTTGTTTAGTTCAGCTCCTATAGCTGGTTTTCAACTAAGTCCTGGGGTAGTATACTACAGTCTATTGCTGTATGATTTACCAGACTGTTTAGTTCAGCTCCTATAGCTGGTCTTCAACTAACTCCTGGGGTAGTATACTACCGTCTATTTTACGATATTATACCCGGCTGTTTAGCCTCATGGCATAGTAGACTACCATCTATTGTTATATGACGTTTTACTAAGCTCTTATAGTCGGTCTTCTACCCACTCCATAGCTAGTATACCAGTGTCAGGTAGGAAATGCACCACTACCAATTATTATTATTGGAGATTCTGGCATCTTTATGCTCCCCCTCCTCCTGCCTCTGCCAGGTCTATTGGTCAGCTGCCCCCGTGTATGTGGACATGTAAGTTAGCATGTAAAGTGACCACATTTGGCTGGTCCCACCTCCAGGCTCCCTGCCAGGCCACTCAGCATAAGCATGATGGATAGCACTTATATACACAGCTTCCTTGACATAGATCCTTATACCATGGAGACTTCCTTCTCTGCCCGCTCACTTAAAGCTAGGTGTATGAGTCTGTGGGGCTGAGGGCAGAATAATCACCAGTACTTTCTACCTTACAGAGGCTGAATAGTGTTGTCTCTTATCCTATTTAAATTGAAGGAATCTGCGGCAAGTTTATTAACAGAATATACATATATTTAACTATATTTCCACATCAATAAAACATATAATAGGACAACTACACTTATATGAAGGTACATGTCTCTTCTGAAGTTACCTTAATTAAGCTCTTCTGAGGGTACCTTAAGTAAGCTCTTCTGAGGGTACCTTAACTAAGCTCTTCTGAGGGTACCTTAACTAAGCTCTTCTGAGGGTACCTTAACTAAGCTCCTCTGAGGGTACCTTAACTAAGCTCTTCTGAGGGTACCTTAACTAAGCTCCTCTGAGGGTACCTAAACTAAGCTCTTCTGAGGATACCTAAACTAAGCTCCTCTGAGAGTACCTTAACTAAGCTCTTCTGAGGGTACCTAAACTAAGCTCCTCTGAGGGTACCTTAACTAAGCTCTTCTGAGGGAACCTTAAGTAAGCTCTTCTGAAGGTACCTTAACTAAGCTCTTCTGAGAACACTTTAACTAAGCTCTTCTGAAGGTACCTTAACCAAGCTCTTCTGAGGGTACCTTAACTAAGCTCTTCTGAGGGAACCTTAACTATTCTCTTCTGAAGGTACCTTAAGTAAGCTCTTCTGAGAGTACCTTAACTAAGCTCTTCTGAAGGTACCTTAAGTAAGCTCCTCTGAAGGTACCTTAAGTAAGCTCTTCTGAAGGTACCTTAACTAAGCTCTTCTGAAGGTACCTTAACTAAGCTCTTCTGAAGGTACCTTAAGTAAGCTCTTCTGAGAGTACCTTAACTAAGCTCTTCTGAAGGTACCTTAAGTAAGCTCTTCTGAAGGTACCTTAAGTAAGCTCTTCTGAGAGTACCTTAACTAAGCTCTTCTGAAGGTACCTTAAGTAAGCTTTTCTGAAGGTACCTTCACCAAGCTCTTATGAGGGTAACATAACATGTGTGCAGTTTGGATCAACTACACCCTTGAACTGCACCTTCCTAACTGATCGTGTGTATAATAACATTTTGAACCTCACTTATATCTTTGTGTTATTTGAGAGGATTTATGAACGTGGTAAATTGTACATTTTCTGACGCCCTGATCCATACCACGGACTTGTAATGAGAATTCAAGTCCGTGTCCATACAGATGTATCAGAGTGGTGTACAGTAGATAATACAGAGAACACACAGGCAATATGTACCCGCCTCTATATAGGCACCATAACGGTAGATACAGCACCTTATTTATGGGGGACTCACACAGGGAGGCTGGGCCACCACACCACCTTGTCTATACGGACACAAACAAATGTGATTATATATAGATATGGGAAATAGGTGGATATTCTGACATGGGGTGGAAGAGCTGTAGGGGAATGTGGTGCTGGGTTAGAGAGGGGAGAGATAGAGAGGGGGGTGGTGAGAGGGAGAGAGCGGGGGTTAGAGGGAGAGAGGGGAGAGATAGAGAGGGAAGTAGTAAGAGGGTGAGAGAGGAGAGGGAGAGAGGGGAGAGAGATAGAGAGAGGGGAGAGATAGAGAGGGGGGTGAGAGGGAGAGAGCGGGGATTAGAGGGAGAGAGAGGGGAGAGATAGAGAGAGAAGTAGTAAGAGGGTGAGGGAGAGAGGGGGGAGAGACAGAGAGAGAAGTAGTAAGAGGGTGAGGGAGAGAGGGGGGAGAGATAGAGAGCGGGGGAGGGATAGAGAGAGATAGAGAGCGGGGAAGAGATAGAGAGAGAGGGGGGTGAGAGGGAGAGAGGGGAGAGATAGAGAGAGAAGTGGTAAGAGGGGGAGAGAGGGGGGAGAGATGGAGAGCGGGGGAAAGATAGAGAGAGAGGGGGAGAGATAGAGAGCGGGGGTGAGAAGGAGAGAAAGAGTGAGAGATAGAGAGAGAGGGGGGAGAGATAGAGAGCGAAGGAGAGAGCGGAGGTGAGAGGGAGAGGGAGGGAGAGAGGGTGAAAGATAGAGAGGCGGGAAAGGACAGGGAGAGGGAGACAGAAAAGGAGAGAGGAGGAAGAAAGAGGGGGAGAAAGAGACAGACAGAGAGAGACAGCATAGAGAGAAGAGGAGAGAAAGCGAGCGTGATAGAAAGGTGGGGAGAGAGAGAGAGGAGAAAAAGGGGGAAAGGCAATAAAAGAAATGAGGAAGGAAGAGAAACAGACAGATAAGAGGGAACGAGAGGGAGAGACACATATGTCACATATTTTTTTATTTTTTTTTGCATTTTATTTATCCAGGAGTTTATAAATGGGTAATAGAGGGATTAGAGGGAGAGAGAGGGGAGGGATAGAGAGAGAAGTAGTAAGAGGGTGAGGGAGAGAGGGGGGAGAGACAGAGAGAAGTAGTAAGAGGGTGAGGGAGAGAGGGGGGAGAGATAGAGAGCGGGGGAGGGATAGAGAGAGATAGAGAGCGGGGAAGAGATAGAGAGAGAGGGGGGTGAGAGGGAGAGAGGGGAGAGATAGAGAGAGAAGTGGTAAGAGGGGGAGAGAGGGGGGAGAGATGGAGAGCGGGGGAAAGATAGAGAGAGAGGGGGAGAGATAGAGAGCGGGGGTGAGAAGGAGAGAAAGAGTGAGAGATAGAGAGAGAGGGGGGAGAGATAGAGAGCGAAGGAGAGAGCGGAGGTGAGAGGGAGAGGGAGGGAGAGAGGGTGAAAGATAGAGAGGCGGGAAAGGACAGGGAGAGGGAGACAGAAAAGGAGGGAGGAGGAAGAAAGAGGGGGAGAAAGAGACAGACAGAGAGAGACAGCATAGAGAGAAGAGGAGAGAAAGCGAGCGTGATAGAAAGGTGGGGAGAGAGAGAGAGGAGAAAAAGGGGGAAAGGCAATAAAAGAAATGAGGAAGGAAGAGAAACAGACAGATAAGAGGGAACGAGAGGGAGAGACACATATGTCACATATTTTTTTATTTTTTTTTTGCATTTTATTTATCCAGGAGTTTATAAATGGGTAATGGCATTTGCCAGCCCAAATTAATTAAGGATCAGGCTGGTAGCGTGATTTTCACCTCGGGCCTGTCATTTCACTTTCTCGTTTGGATAAGGATTTTAAGGAACAAAAAGGGTCAGATTTTTAGATAATGTACAATTGGCAGCTGTGCATATTTAGTAAATTCTGTTTAATAAGCCTGCAATTTGGTCAATACTAGGTAAATTCGAGTATATTCGGCATTGCATTGATTCTAGCAATCTGTTTGGTTAGGTTGAACTGTATTTTGAACTTTATTTTCGTCTGAAATGTGGGTTATTTGAGAAGATTGGCGAAGTTGAATTGTACATTTTCTGACAATCTGACCCATATATTCTCAACCTAGTTACCGTTGTTCTCTGGTTCTCGTTATCTCCCGTCAGGAATAAGACAATAAATCATATTGCATACCTTATCTTTATTACGCATGCGCAGTGATGTGTTTGCGGAGGGATAATTTCCCTGAGGAAATCTGTTGTGACAGCTGCATCCTATGCCCTCCCAATGGTATCATTCCCTCCAAGTGACACTTCTTTTATTCCATCCAATAGCTATAACTGACAGCAGGGAACTGCATAGGGAATATAACAGCAGAATGGAACGAGGTGCTAGTAATCGTTCAATAAATATTCAATTACAGGCTCCCTAGTTCTATTCATGATTTATTGCATGAACTGAAGCAACGAGGAATAGGGAAAAATAAACTTTTGTTTTATTTCTGATTCCAAGCAAGTGTCTAAAAGTGAGAAGGAAAGCTAATTTGAGTTTGTATGGAATGGGTGCAATAGATTCAATTCAATTCAAAACATTTCTTATTTGTATCTATAGAAGGGTGTTATACAAATAGATAGGCGAAACATACATCTGAATCAGGTCTTCCAGTATGTTCCTTAACTACTGGGTGTGGTCGGAATGAAAGTAATTGTAGATTAATTATGATTTAGATTTAGAAAATATTTTATTCAGGTCTACAGCATTTCCACACGTATATAGTATGAATATTTTCAGGACAGCCTGATCGAAATAACAGATGGTGACAAAAATGTATACATCAACTCTACTGAGTTATAGAGTCAAGATTAATTATAGAGTCCAGGAAACACATTTTGGCTATTGTTCTATTAAAGTCTACTACTATGAAGGTTCGTTGCAAATGAGTATTGGTTATAAAATGATAGAATAATAAGGAAGTCACAGAAAGATTCGGTGCTGGTTGTTCAGTTTCAGTTATAGACGGTCCGATTTTCATGAAAATGTACAATTGGCAGCTGTACACATTTAGTAAATTCTGCTAAATTAGGCTGCAATTTGGTCAATACTAGGTAAATACGAGTATATTCGCCATTACATTTATTCTAGCAATCTGTTTGGGTTATTTCAGAGAATTTGTGAAAGTGAATTGTTCATTTTCTGAAAATCTGACCCAGATAGTGAGTAATTAAATTAAAGAAACAGATCATGACCGGATGTCAGATCTTAAATAATTGACTGGTATTCTAATACTTTTTAAAGACATCCCTGAAATACTTGAGGATATTTGGTATCATAAGTAGCACTGGAATTATATTGTAAACAATAGATTCTCTTGGGGCTTTATTAAATTGTTAAAATTGAACAACCATCATCACCGAATTTCTCTTCGACTTCTTCATTATTCTCTGTGGTCGAATTACTGGGTAATTCCACACTATTTGGCAATAATTGACGATATTGTGCTATAGGCTTACAATACTAATTGCCAGAGAATGGCGAATATAGCAATAAAGTATAAGTTATGAGAGAATGAGGTGGTGCATGACGCAGGCTAGTTATAAATGGTAGCAGAAGCACCTGATAGCCCCCGCCTGGCTATATATAGATCATGGGTCAGTTTGTCAGACAATGTACAATCAGCAGCTCTACACATTTAGTAAATTCTGCTACATTAGGCGCACAAATGATTGATACTTGGTATTTCCTTATAGAAGGATAGGAAGGAGCTATTTCAGGTGTATCTGAGTATATCTGGGGTAGTGTTGATTATGTTTGGTCATGTTGGTCTGCATTTTGATCATTCATTGTCTTAAATCTAGGTTATTTGTGATGTGTCACAGGACAGCGAATCTTAAGTGGCACAAAAAAATCGATTTAAAAAATCAAAACATTCCTCCGATGATTTCGTGGACTTTAGATCCATTTTCCTGAGACATAATTTGTTACATTTGCTGAGGAGGAATAGGGGATTTGCATGTCGGCCATTTTAAACCCGATTCGCATGGAATTGTGGGACTTGTATGTCAGTGTGAAAGCTATATAAAATATGTTATGTTCAGCATGGAATATTTAACAGTGATCACATGTAAATAACTGTGTGTTTTACATGATTCCATGAAATAGACATCATAATTATTTCCATTTGGGTTTTATACTTCATTTACATAAGCTATGCTATTGATGAAAAGGTCCTATATTGTTCAATAAAAATGTTGCTAAATATTTGTATGTCAGATTTTAACTGAATCCACCCCAGCATGCACTGTACTGGACATGCGCAGTGGCACATGCAAATCCCCTATTGTACGTTTTCTGATGACTTGGAGCCAGATACATTTGGGTCAGATTTTCAGAAAATGTACAATTGGTAGCTGTACACATTTAGTCAATTCTGCAAAATTAGGTTGCAATTTGGTCAATACTAGGTAAATTCGAGAATATTTGGCATTGCTTTGATTCTAGCAATCGGTCTGGCTAGGTTGAACTGTATTTGAACTTTATTTTCGTCTGAAATTTGGGTTATTTGAGAAGATTGGCCAAGTTGAATTGTACATTTTCTGAAAATCTGACCCATTTATGATACCTGAGGGACAGGCGTTGTGGTACACGTCTGGTTATGGCGAGTGATTAGGTTGTAGTGGGCCTATATTAGCCTATTAGTCTCTGCCGGGTACAGTCCTGAGGCTATAACCACGTTAAGCAGAGACTAAATTGATTAATAACCTCCATTGAGGGACTGCAGGTGCACTGTTGGTGCTTTGCATGGGCATTATGCACCAAACAGTGCACCAGCAGCCCCTGAATGTCGACCATAAATAGGGTCATTCACTAGGTAACAAATGGCTATGGCTGTGTAAATATTCTCAAAAATAACCATAGCAAATGACAATCATATTTTACTATCAGATGGGAGAGCTATATTATGGGCGATTAGTGGCTATTGGACTATGGTGGTGGTGGTTGGTGTGGTGGGGGCAGGTATGGGGAGTCTAGCTTTGGGGCTGATTGGGGAATTCCCTGGTCAGGAATGATTATGGTGCTCTGGAGTCGCTCTGCTAATGTACTGAGTAGACACAGGAGCATATTGTATGGGGAGGGGGCTGTGAGGGGGGGGGGGGGGGGAGCACTGCCTCAAACACCTACATAATCTCTAATTCTGTATCATACCTAGGCCCAACAAAATAATATGTTTATTTCCGATTTATCTTGCTGAAAACTAGGTACAGGGTGGTAACATTTTTTAGGCCTCAACCTCAAAGGGACACTACTCGGATGTGTCCGTTCCAGCAAGTAAAGGGGGGATAAAAAATATGAATCTATCATTTTATTATAGTCTAAATATAGTCTAAATATGACCCTCTCTTCAAGTATCTTCTAACATCTCTAATGTTACACTAGTGGCAAGTGTTCTATTACCCGTGTCGATGAGTGCATGTAGTAGTATATGACAAGGGGGCTTTGTATGTGGCACCAACCAAATCCCCCTATTAATGTATGGGAATTGTATCTTACCAGTTCTTTCTGCTTAATTCATATACTCATATATATTTTAGAATTGATTGTAAACCAAAGCACTCTTACTATTTATGATTGTTTTTCGTTCTCTCTCTGTCTCTGTCTCTCTGTCTCTGTCTCTCTCTCTCTCTGTCTCTGTCTCTGTCTCTCTCTACGTGTCTCCCTCTCTCTCTCCCCTTCTCTGTCTCTGTCTCTCTCCCTCTCTCTCTCTCTCTCCCTCTCTCTCTCCCCCCTTCTCTGTCTCTCTCTCTCTCCCTCTCTCCCTCTCTCTGTCTCTCTCTGTGTCTCCCTCTCTCTCCCCTTCTCTGTCTCTGTCTCTCTCCGTGTCTCCCTCTCTCTCTCCCCACCTCTGTCTCTGTCTCTCTCTGTGTCTCTTTCTCTCTCTCTCCCCTTCTCTGTCTCTGTCTCTCTCCCCTTCTCTCTCTCTGTCTCTCTCCCCTGTCTGTGCCTCTCTTTGTCTCTTTCTCTCTCCCCCTCTATTTCTCTCTTTCTCTCTCTCTCCCCCTCCCCACGCCATCGCAACTTCTTACTATGTGAAAACATTGGGGAATAAAGAATCCTTCTAATCTAATCTGAGTTTGTCCATTAGTACTGAAGTGAAGCCATCCAGTGGTTAAGGGCTGTGGCCACATTCAGTAGACACAAGGTGTAGCGTGATGAATGGTCCACACATGGCAGAAGGGCCAGGTAAATACACGCATGCGCAACCACTCCCCATAAGTGGCAGTTTTAGAGAATATAACCTGATCCGGTACTTCCGCTGATTAATCAGGCCTTCTGTGCAGGAGAGTTCCAACCGGGTATAATCTCAGACCCAGGGGTGTGTGTGGAGGGGGGAGGGGGGAGGGGTAGAGGGGTCAGAGGTAAAGTATATATTTCCATGTTTCCATGTGCAGAATTCCTTTAAAACACTAAGAGAGAGTGTTCCGTCAAGTGCTGAGTCGCTCTTGAGCTAATGGTCTGTGCATAGAGCTGCTCCCATTCAAGGGTCAACTCCCTCATAGCCTAGGGAAAGGGACATATATATGCCCCTGGGTTGGTAGGTCTACACTCTATTTGAGATCTGCTTGGAGCGGCCCGCCGTCGGGTTACCATTGGGTCGCTTTGATGTTTACTCTAAGTAGGTCTCAAACAGAGTGTACCAGTTGTGTCACCCTCTTTGAATCCAGTTCTTCACTATATTTCTGATTGCTTGGCCCATTATAAAGCTACTGTAGGCAGTGGTTGAACGTATTGGACACATACTAGTCCTGCCATTATCGACTCTCTGCCAAGTATTACCCCAGATGAGTGGGCTATAGGTCACTACAGTGAACAATGGTACCTATCTGAAATATTACCCCTCAGCTTAGTGGGCTATAGGTCACTATAGTGAATAATGGTACTTATCTGAAATATTACCCTCAGCTAAATGGGCTATAGGTCACTACAGTGAATAATGGTACTTCTCTGAAATATTACCCTCAGCTGAATGGGCTATAGGTCACTACAGTGAATAATGGTACTTCTCTGAAATATAACCCTCAGCTGAGTGGACTATAATTCACTATAGAGTGAATAATGGTACTTATCTGAAATATAACCCTCAGCTGAGTGGGCTATAGCTCACTACAGTGAATAATGGTACTTCTCTGAAATAACCCTAAGCTGAGTGGGCTATAGTTCGCTAGAGTGAATAATGGTACTACTCTGAAATATAACACTCAGCTGAGTGGTCTATAATTCAGTAGACTATGGTATATGTAGACTATGGTATATGTAGACTATGGTATATGTAGATGCTATGTCTTGTCCCTGAGCCTCTATCACCTTGTGTCTGTCTCCTCTCTCCTCCATCTCTCCCTCTCCCACTCCCACTCTCCCTCTCTTTCTCTCTCTTCCTCTCTCCCTCTTTCTCCCTCGCTCCCTCTCTGCCTCCCTCTCACTCTCTCTCCTTCTCTCACTCTCTCTTTCTACTCTCCCCCTCTCCCCTCTCTCTGTCCAGCTGCCTTCTCTCCCCTCACTCTCCATCCTTCTCCCTCTCTTCTCTGTCCATCTCTCATCCTCCCTCTGTCCATCTGTTTCTCTGTCTCTTTTGTCACCTCTCTCTTACATATATGTAAGGCCATAATAAATGTCAACTTTATACATACTACTACTCTTCCCACCTCTGTACACATACATACATATGTACTTGGTTCTATGCATATAGCCATGTGCAGTGTGCGTGCACAAACAGCTTTATTCTCCACTAGAGGGGGTGCATATTCATACACTACTTCTTTACTTATATTATCCCATGTGTTCATTATTCATATTATTGACACCTTCTGCGTGTACATCATCATTATTCATCTCCTACCAGCTTGTCTCAGTGATTAGGCAGAGTATCTATGATCTGGACTTGTACTACAATATATAGTTGTTTTATTCTCCTCCTCAACCATACCTGAGGTCATTACACACACCTTCTCTCCACCTCTCTTGTTTTCTCTCTCTCTCTGTCCGACTGCCTCTCTCCCCTCACTCCCCATCCTTCTCTGTCTGCTTTCTTCTCTGTCTCCTCTCTTTCCCCCTCTTCATCTTTTCATCTCTTTCTCTCTCTCTTTCTTCATCTCTGTCCTCCTTCCTTCCTCAAGGACTGATGATCCTATTTCTCCCTCTCTCTATTCTCTCCATCTCTTGCTCTCCCTATTTTGTTCTAGCGTAAAGCCTCCACATTAGCCCTACCTGCCTGTACCCAGCTATAGGTAATGGAGCCTTGCTATAATTGCTGGATTGGGGCGACCATGCACTCAGTATAATCTCAGCCCGGAGAGGCATTGAGCCATCTGACCTTCTGCCTAAAGGTCACGCTGCTGGAAGGAGCTATTGCATTCTGGGAGATCAATATTATGGTCTCACGGTGGCAGAAATTTCATGATCAAGTGTTAATGCAGGTACTTATAGGGGGGTTTACCTGATCAATGGGAAATGCAGGTAGTTATAGGGGAGTTTACATGATCCAAGTATAAATGCAGGTAGTTATAGGGGGGTTTACATGATCAAGTGTAAATGTAGGTAGTTATAGGAGAGTTTGCATGATCAAGTGTAAATGCAGGTAGTTATAGGGGGGTTTAACATGATCAAGTGTAAATGCAGGTAGTTATAGGGGGGTTTAACATGATCAAGTGTAAATGCAGGTAGTTATAGGGGGGTTTACATGATCAAGTATAAATGCAGGTAGTTATAGGGGGGTTTACCTGATCAAGTGTAAATGCAGGTAGTTATAGGGGGGTTTACATGATCAAGTGTAAATGCAGGTAGTTATAGGGGGGTTTACATGATCAAGTGTAAATGCAGGTAGTTATAGGGGGGTTTAGCTGATCAAGTGTAAATGCAGGTAGTTATAGGGGGGTTTACATGATCAAGTGTAAATGGAGGTAGTTATAGGGGAGTTTACATGATCAAGTGTAAATGCAGGTAGTTATAGGGGGGTTTACATGATCAAGTGTAAATGCAGGTAGTAATAGGGGGGTTTATAAGATCAAGTGTAAATGCAGGTAGTTATAGGGGGTTTACATGATCAAGTGTAAATACAGGTAGTTATAGCGGGGTTTACATGATCAAGTGTAAATGCAGGTAGTTATAGGGGGTTTACATGATCAAGTGTAAATGCAGGTAGTTATAGGGGGTTTACATGATCAAGTATAAATGCAGGTAGTTATAGGGGGGTTTACATGATCAAGTATAAATGCAGGTAGTTATAGGGGGGTTTACCTGATCAAGTGTAAATGCAGGTAGTTATAGGGGGGTTTACCTGATCAAGTGTAAATGCAGGTAGTTATAGGGGGGTTTACATGATCAAGTGTAAATGCAGGTAGTTATAGGGGGGTTTACAAGATCAAGTGTAAATGCAGGTAGTTATAGGGGGTTTACATGATCAAGTATAGATGCAGGTAGTTATAGGGGGGTTCACATGATCAAGTATAAATGCAGGTAGTTATAGGGGGGTTTACCTGATCAAGTGTAAATGCAGGTAGTTATAGGGGGGTTTACCTGATCAAGTGTAAATGCATGTAGTTAAAGGGGGGTTTACATGATCAAGTGTAAATGCATGTAGTTATAGGGGGGTTTACATGATCAAGTGTAAATGCAGGTAGTTATAGGGGGGTTTACCTGATCATGTGTAAATGCAGGTAGTTATAGGGGGGTTTACCTGATCAAGTATAAATGCATGTAGTTATAGGGGGGTTTTACATGATCAAGTTTAAATGCAGGTAGTTATAGGGGGGTTTACCTGATCAAGTATAAATGCAGGTAGTTATAGGGGAGTTTACATGATGAAGTGTAAATGCAGGTAGTTATAGGGGGGTTTACCTGAGCATGTGTAAATGCAGGTAGTTATAGGGGGGTTTACATGATCAAGTGTAAATGCAGGTAGTTATAGGGGGGTTTACATGATCAAGTGTAAATGCAGGTAGTTATAGGGGGTTTACATGATCAAGTGTAAATGCAGGTAGTTATAGGGGGGTTTACATGATCAAGTGTAAATGCATGTAGTTATAGGGGGGTTTACATGATCAAGTGTAAATGTAGGTAGTTATAGGGGGGTTTACATGATCAAGTGTAAATGCAGGTAGTTATAGGGGGGTTTACATGATCAAGTGTAAATGCAGGTGGTTATAGGGGGTTTACATGATCAAGTGTAAATGCAGGTGGTTATAGGGGGTTTTACATGATCAAGTGTAAATGCAGGTAGTTATAGGGGGGTTTTACATGATCAAGTGTAAATGCAGGTAGTTATAGGGGGGTTTACATGATCATGTGTAAATGCAGGTAGTTATAGGGGGGTTTAGCTGATCAAGTGTAAATGCAGGTAGTTATAGGGGGTTTACATGATCATGTGTAAATACAGGTAGTTATAGGGGGGTTTACATGATCAAGTGTAAATGCAGGTAGTTATAGGGGGGTTTAGCTGATCAAGTGTAAATGCAGGTAGTTATAGGGGGTTTACATGATCAAGTGTTAATGCAGGTAGTTATAGGGGGGTTTACCTGATCAAGTGTAAATGCAGGTAGTTATAGGGGGGTTTACATGATCAAGTGTAAATGCAGGTAGTTATAGGGGGGTTTACATGATCAAGTATAAATGCAGGTAGTTATAGGGGGGTTTACATGATCAAGTGTAAATGCAGGTAGTTATAGGGGGGTTTACATGATCAAGTATAAATGCAGGTAGTTATAGGGGGGTTTACATGATCAAGTGTAAATGCAGGTAGTTATAGGGGGGTTTACATGATCAAGTGTAAATGCAGGTAGTTATAGGGGGGTTTACATGATCAAGTATAAATGCAGGTAGTTATAGGGGGTTTACATGATCAAGTGTAAATGAGGTAGTTATAGGGGAGTTTACATGATCAAGTTTAAATGAGGTAGTTACAGGGGGGTTTACATGATCAAGTGTCACTGCTGATTTACCTTGTTCAGAGATCACATGTGAGAAATAGGCATAACATGAGGAAGGCCTGTATCTGACCTCACCTTGTTGACTAAATAGTTAGTTTATCCCATTTCACTAGTTGATTTCATATTACAGATCTTCTCGCATATTTTCTTTGTTGAGGACCCTCTGGAAGAGCTTTCTATGGCTAACATAGAAGAGGGCCACTGGCTAAAACTGTTATTGTTATCATGTATTACACTATTGTACTCACTCGTGAAATAAAGAATAAACAATACAATGATATGCCACCAGAGGTTCGCCTATGGCATCCTCTTCATTCACGTTTGATACAGGGAGACTTCACCCATGCATTGATTAGGATAACGAGCTGTACCCTCCCAAACGTCTATGGGATTTGAGTCATAACAGTGCAGTAATTAAGGCCTGATCTTGCAAAAAAAATTTAGGTGTGTTTCCGATTTATCTGGCTGAAAACAAGTTTTTTTTCTTTTTTTTTTAAATAGTTTTTAGGAAACCACCTCCCAGGAACTGAAAAAAATGTTTTGAAAACCTGTTTTCCTACTTTTATAAGATTTTTTTGTCAAAAAATCACCCCAAAGTAAGATATGGTAAAAAAAATCATGTATGGTAAAAAGATTTAGGTAGGGGAAGGTTTTTCTAGGTAGGGGGTGGGGGTAAATCGGAAACACACTATTTTTTTCCCCTCTCCACTGAGCCGATTATCTTCACGGGGTGCAATCAGAGGTGAAACAGATTCACCTAGCCAACAGAGGTGGAACAGATTCACCTAGTCATCAGTTAGCCAACTACCTCCCGTGAGACAATCAGTTTAGTGGACAGGTGCCTTAAGCTGAGATCAGTGCACAGCCCCCTAACCATACCCTCCTCCTCCTGGCTGATCCTCTCCTTGCCCTTTTCACCCCTCAACCCCTCACCTCACCCCTCAACCCCTTATCTGCTCACCTCTCGACCTCTATAACTCTATAAGTACATGTATTTATCAAATGGTTGCCATGGAAATAATGTATTCTGTCTAATGCACTAGACCAGAGTTGCGCCTATTTATGCGGATAATGGTCCAGTGAAGGTGCGGGGAATAGGGGATTTGTATGTCTCACTGCGCATGTCTGTTACAGTGCATCATGGGATGGATTCTATTGAAATCTGACATACAAATATTTGGCAAGTTTTTTATCGAAAATTGCAAGAATGTTTTCACCAATATCAGAGTTTGTATAAATGATTCATGAAAACCAAATGCACGGTGGGAAAGATGGGGACTTGTGTCATGGAAACATGCGTAGCCCATGTGTATTGACATTAAAACATTGATAGATGTCCAATGCTGAACATGGCATGTTTTCTATAGATTTTACACTGTACCATTAGTCCCATAATTCCATGCGAATCAAGATTCAAAATGGCGGCTATGCAAGTCCCCTATTGGTGGTGGAATCCTATTGTGGGGATGGGGACTTGTTGCAGCGTCTGATATTGTCCATTATTTTTTTTTATTTTTTTTATTCATTTAAGGCCAATATAATATTTAATAGTTCACATGAAAAAACGCACTGTCCACCATGGACTAATTGAGGCGTTGCCTTGTTATTAAAATTAGATTCGAGTAAGTTCCACTCTCTACTTCATTTACATTAGGAATATAGTCCTCTCTACCACTATCATTTACTACTGAAAATGGCATAATATGGACCGCCTTATTTTATAACTTTCTTTATTTAACTGGCTTCGTCCAATTAATACCGTACAAACAAAACTAAAATTACCCATTACCAATCACATGAAATCCACTTACCAATCACATGAAATTGGGCTGAGCAGTAGAGGATGGGTGCCAATCTGTTACCTGGGAGCAACCTTCCACTTGGCTTGTACTACTACTAACTGTAAACAGCCAATGATGCATATCAATAATTTGCCCCTCAGCTTCCTCAACCCCCTTCAGCACCTCTCAGTTTGTGCTGAGCCCCCGCCAGAGCCCCAAACACCCCAGTACCCGGGGCACCATTAGGCTAATCCTGGGTAAGCCATGATCAAGCTCCCCACCCCTCTTATCTAGGCTTATCCCCGTGTACCTCTCCAGCTAGCCCTATTACCACAATTACCACAGGTGCGTTAATTACCTTAAAGCTCTCATGTACTGCACAAGCCTATAGGTTATTGTCACACCTGGAGGGGCTAAAAGATGGACTGAGAATGGGGGTCAAGGTGGTGTCATGGTTAAGCCATTGGACTTTAAACCAATAGAATAATAAACCATTGTTAAAGCTGCCCTCTCAGCTAACGTCGGAAAAAAACGCAAAATTTTCTACTTTTTTGTTGGGATCTTTTGCAACGCATCTATCATTTGACTAAAATTTGGGGGATTTTGTCCAATTTTTTTTGCTAAAGGGCTTCTGAAACGTCCTCATTTGTATTGGGAGGACCCGCCCGAATCCCTTCATGCAATGACTTTACTTATTATTGCTTGCCAGCGGCTGTTTTTGCTCAACCAATAAACATGCATAACAGTTGCAGAGTATTTTAGGATTTCATTTCTTTTTTTTTGTCCAACATTTTATTTCTTATTTTATTTCTTATTTCATACAGATTGAATCTGACATTATGATCAGACCAGTGTGTAATAAAGCGCAAATAGCACTCTGTTAAGGTTTAATTTAATCTCAACACAATCAGAAATCTGGAATTACTCATTTTCTCATCAAATTTACACCTCAACATAAACTCAATATAATAACAAAACTATAAAATCCAACACCAGGTGCGATCTGTACCAGGTACAACACGTATCCCATGACAAAAATAACAATTCCCATATTTTTTTTCTAAAACTTCCAGGTGTCTGAGAAAGATCTGTGAAAAAATGTCAAGTGTAATATTCATATATTGATATAGAGTCAACATCCATGCATGAGGCGTTTAGCGTGGAGGCCTGAGACGGCCACTGTTTACTGGAGTGCTTTATACGGATGGTGCGTGACACCTGAGGCTCTCTGGCACTGCTCGACCGTCAGGCTACACAACATAAGTGTTTGCTTAAAGCAGTATTCTCAGCTAAATCTACCAAAAGTGTTTTTTTTTACCGAAATATAACCATCGCCCCTTATTTGCACAAAGCCCATGTATACCGCACAAAGCGCATATATGTACCGTATAGCAACACAATGGTTTTTTACACAATTTAGTTTATATAAGCCTTGACTTTTTGCCAATAAACTATTGTCCATGAACTCCTCAAAGAATCTGATCTGTAGGACTGTATTTTGGAAGTTATGATCGCAAAAGATGAGTTAGTCGAAAGTCAAAAGAAAATAGATTTTAATCATTTTTGAGGAGATAAACCCAGTGTGGATGTACTCCCAGCCATTGCTCTCTCAGTCCTATATATCTTATTCTATATGTTTGTCACACTATTAATTGCATTGATGATAACTTGTGATTATTTATAATGTTTCCTTCGTCTTTCAGGTGAGTACCATTCCACGATGTGTTGATGATGGGTCAATTAGACAGAGCTAAGTGGGTTGTATTGTGATTTTGTATTGTGTGTTGGGTCTTTTTCTCCTCTCTCTCCCTCACTATGATCGTTCTCTTTCTCTCTCCTCTCTTCTCTCTCCCTCACTCTGATCCCTCTCGTTCTCTCTCTCTGTTTTCTCCTCTCTCTAAATCGCTCTACTTCCTCTCTCACTCTTCTTTCTTTCCCCCACCCTCTCCTCTCTCATTCTCCCTGTCTCTTTCTCGCTCTTTCCTCTCTCTCTTTCTCATTCTCTTTCTCTTTCCCTCTCTCTCCTGTCTCTCGCTCTTCCTTCTCTCTCTTTCTCTTTCCCTCTCTCTCCTGTCTCTCGCTCTTTCCTCTCTCTCTCTTTCTCTTTCGCTTCCCTTCTATCTCCTGTCTCTATATCTTTCTTTTCCCTTCTCTCTCCCCCTCTTTCATCTCTCTGACTCTTTTCCTCCCTCACCCTGCTCTCTCCCCACACTCCATTCTCTCACTCTTCTTCCCCTCCCCCCAAACCTATCTGAGTGACAGATTCTATAGGCCACCTCTCTATATCCTGACCCCCACCCATCACCATGTCCCCCTGCTTATTGTTGCACTGATATATCCAGCCTCGCATATGTCACTCAGCCCTATGTGCACTCACTGCTATAGATGGAAGCCTCAACATTTGGACACATTTTGTAAAACTCACTCTTCAAAATCTACCCTATGGGAATAACCTACCATCCACAAATTACCACAGGACTGCACATACCATCCTTATAGTACTTATATCTTGCAAGCTTACATTAAAATCCAACTGAGAACAAAATGTTAGGAAGAAACCAACTATGTCTGGGTAGACAATTAGTAGTAATTAGTATAGCTAAATATACGTCATAGGATGACCCAGGAAACACAAGGATATTTATTTAATACAGTTTTGAAATTTGGTACAATTATTGATATGACTATAATCACTAGACACTGACATACTTAGATTATCATCTGCCTTTGGTGTTATGTTTTTTTGACTAATTGAAAGCCGTCTTTGAGTGAATTGTACCTTCCCAGTGAAAAAAATAGAAATCCTCCGAGGAAGGATCGACAGTGGACCAAAACATGTCAGGACCAACACTGCAAATTAAATCACACTGTGATAATTACGCTTAGTAGTCTTCTCATTAAGGATAATCCTCTATTCTACCTAATTGTAGTAAATTGGTGAAGGTGTATTGCACAAATTCTGGCTGTGTCCACATGTGGCCAAGCCTTCCCTGGCAGCTTGTTGGTATCCTTAGTCCCATATATATACATATTATTATGATGGATCCATAGGGGGAAGGGCCAAGCCTTCCTTGAGATCCATTTCATGAGATAGTAGTCTCCCTAATGTATTCACTTTTTGTGTTTCGCTACTTGTATCGTAAATATCAATATTATTTGTCAGTTTACAATCATATATAACAGCCTCTGCTTATCCTCTTTGGCAGATATGATTTTCTTTTGAGGTATGATCCCCATGTTGTCCTATATATATCAATTGTTTTGATAGAGCAATTTTGGAAAGGTCACAGTTTTGATATTTTATCATGAATAACACTATTTTTTGTCAGTTATAATATATCACAGACTGACTTCCTGTTTTGTTTGTCAGTTTTCCATTTGAGATTTTCATTTATAAATAATTTCATTTTCTCTGCTTAAAGTTGCATTCTCGACAAAACAGTTCTTACTAAATGTACTTATTGTTTGACCTGTAGGACGGAAATTATCGATATTTTGCTGCTGTCACGTCTTTATATGACGATTGGACACTGACTCGGTCGAAATAAAACTAGTGCCGTTGAGTGATAATAAGTGAAACAATCGCAGAAAAAGATTTCGACGGGCCACCGAAATATGGATGTTGGCATTTATGCAGCTCTACAGCAAAAAAAAGTGGAATGAAATCCTTCTCAATTTTAGTCAAGTAACTTTTACACAGGTTTGGAAAAATGGAAGAAAAATGTTCTTGATTACAGCAGATTTTGCCACAGCGGCACCCATTTTGCCACGGATCAGGCCTTTGAGTTCAACTCTGTCATAGAGTTAATGCTTCATTTTACATTTAGATTCGGTGCACCTGGTTCATTCAGTTAAAATGCACAATAGAAAAATGTATAATTTGGCCAGGACCAGTCATTTAAAATCTAATCTATGTATATATTCTTCTAATGTTTTTTTCAACTGACAAATGTCTTTCAGTGAATGGGATACAAGTCGAGGTGGGGGAGGGGGCCAGAAAACCCATTAGGGGTCTACTATACGGTTGAGTTCCTTCTTTACAACAGATGACAGAAATTGATTAGTACTAAATCAATCAGAAAAACCTCTGTGGCACTACGCATTGCTAATATTAGAAAAGCGTAACCACGTTGTAGCACCAGTTAGTATGTTTCCTCTCAACAGTGGATGGTAGTATACTACCTGAAGAGTTAGTAGAAGAACACCTGCTATAGGAGTTGAACTAACCAGTTTGGTAAAACATCCTACAACAATGGATGGTAGTATACTACCCTAAGAGTTAGTGGAAGACCAACTATAGGAGCTGAACTAACCAGTTTGGTAAAACATCCTACAACAGTGGATGGTAGTATGCTACCTGAAGAGTTAGTAGAAGACCAGCTATAGGAGCTGAACTAACCAGCCTGGTAAACCTTAAATACAACAATAGGTGGTAGTATACTACCCTAGGAGTTAGCGGAAGACCAGCTATAGGAGCTGAACTAACCAGTTTGTTAAAGCATCATACACCAATAGATGGTAGTATACTACCCTAAGAGTTAGTGGAAGACCGGTTATAGGAGCTGAGCTGAACCTAACAGCATGGTAAAACATGATACACCAATAGATGGTAGTATACTACCTCATGGGTTAGTTGTAGACCAGCTATAGTAGCTGTACTAAACATCCTAAACATTATACAGCAGTTGATGGTAGTATACTACCCCAGGAAGTGGTGGAAGCTGAGGCTGAAGTTATAGAAACTGAACATAATAGAATCAAGAAGAAATATAACTGTTGTTAACATCAGTGGATTACAAATTGTAGTTTTATCATAAATGAATTATTTATGAATGTTCAATCAGAGGTGTATCACCCATTGTACTATGATCCAGTAAACAATTCATCAATCAATTTAAATCAATCAATAATTGATCAATTTATCAGATAAATCTGGATTCTGACAAAAGGATCTCATATAAAGTTCCCCCTTCATACACAGAATGACTGACCCAACTCCCCTCAAAACAGAATTCAGAAAAATAAAATAATAAAAATGAATCCATAATTGATTCCGATCACGGTATGGTAAGATTGCTGCAATGGCCTAGTCTCCACGGCGCTCAAAATGTCAGAATAAATAACAAATAGAATTATTGATTTTCAGTAATAAATGGGAAGTTGGCGAGGCCTGGGTCCAATTCAACCTAAACATGAATCCTGACAATACGCTATAATGGCGTATTCCCTCTTAGTGAAAAAGCCTAGGGCTTCTAAGTGCCTCATCCGGCCAGAATCCTAAATAAAATTGAAAATGAAATGAAATAAACACTGTCACACGGGATGAAATGCTGTCACATGGATAGAAAGACTGTCAAATAGACACTGTCACAGGGACAGGTAAGAACCTTTCCCTGTACCTGACAGAGGTGAAAGGTGAGAGACAGAGCAGAGAGAGAGAATGAGATGGAGAAGAGGGTGTGTGTGAGCAGAGCGGGAGAGACAAAAGAGGGAGGAGAGCGAGAGGGACAGAGAGGGAGTAGAGAGATGAGAGACAGAGAGGGAGAGATGAGAGGGAGAGATGAGAGACAGAGGGAGAGATGAGAGAGGGAGGAGGAAGATGAAAGAGGGAGGAGAGCGAGATGAAAGAGGGAGGAGGGTGAGATGAAAGAGGGAGGAGAGTGAGAGGGACAGAGAGGGAGTAGAGAGATGAGAGACAGAGAGGGAGAGATGAGAGAGGGAGGAGGGAGGAGGGAGATGCGAGAGGGAGGAGAGCGAGATCAAAGAGGGAGGAGGGTGAGAGACAGAGAGGTAGGAGAGAGAGATGAGAGAGGGAGGGAGGAGAGACAAGAGAGGTAGGAGAGAGAGAGGGAGGAGAGACGGAGAGAGATGAGAGAGGGAGATGAGAGAGGGAGGAGGGAGGGAGACAGAGGTAGCTGAGAGAGGTAGGAGAAAGAGATGAGACATTTAGGAGAGAGAGAGGAGAGAGGTAGGAGAGAGAGACAGAAAGAGGTAGGAAAGAGAGAGAGAGGTGAGAGAGGTAGGAGAGAGATGAGACAGGTAGGAGAGACAGATGAGACAGGTAGGAGAGAGAGACAGAAAGAGGTAGGAGAGAGAAAGACAGAGGTAAAAGAGAGAGAGAGAGAGAGAGAGAGAGGAGAGACCTATAGAAAACAAAAGGCTGAACGATGTGAGTAATGCGACTAGCACATGTTATGTAACAGCGTGTGTGGCTACATCTGTGTTATTATAACTAGGTTTTATGTAACATACACGGTGCCAGCTTGTGTAGTGTTTGTGGAGGTGGTGTATGGCCTGTGTCTTATAGGCAGGTAGGTGGGGGGGGGGGGGGGGAGGGAGGTGGAGAAGGGCTGTGGGGAGAGGAGGTGATGGGGGGGGGGGGAGAGTAAGTGGAAAGGGGGATGAGGTTGCAAGAAGCAGAGAGAAGGATCTTTAGAATTTCAGGACAATAATAGGAATATATAGATATGGAAAGGCGACGTAATTGATAGAAGAGAAGAGAGGGAGAGAAGCAGGAGGGAGGCGGAGAGAGAAACTAGAGAACGAGAGGGACAGGAAAGAGAAAGATCAAGATAAAAGAGAGAGGGAAGAGTAGGAAGAGAGAGAGAGAGAGAGAGAGAGAGAGAGAGAGAGAGAGAGAGAGAGAAGGTAGCGAGTATAGCTGTTGTGAAAGCTTAGTGCATTTTTAACACATAAACAAAAAGATTGCAACCATAAAATCTGGACCGTAATGTGCCTATATGCCATACATATCATTCATTTTATGAGTACGAAAGTGCGCTGATAGTCATTTTTATCATACATTTAATGGCGATAATGTGGATTTTGGCATAGAACTCGATATCACTCTCACTCTCCTGCTTTTATTTAAGCTTTTAGAAGGTAATCCCGGGTTGAGAGGCGGAAGGGTGAGTCGGTGAGGCATTAGCCTATCAATGTCGACCGCCAGGGGAAATTGAAGTTTGCCCAGCCTCGCTTTCAAGTTGGCATGGCAGCAGACGACATTTGAATCAAAACTGGAAGCAGCCAATAATGGCTGACTTGACCTTGCCGCTGACTTGACCTTGCTCCTGACTTTGCTTTGGAGGGTACATTATTCATTACATAGAGTAAAAGGGACTTAGGTTTTTTCATCATTTACTTCCATAAACCAATGAAATTAGGTTTCCGAAAACGATTGTAGATAGGAGGAAGGGGACAGCTTAGAATTATTTTTAGAAACATAAGGATTGTAGCGATAGGATGCTGCCCGCGTGATGGTTTTTATTTTGTTTCTCCTATAATTTCAATTTTGTTAATATTATATATATATTTTTTTTAGACGAATTTTATTCAGGTTAATATTCAGGCATTGGCCTTTGCTTAATGTGAATCGGGTCGCACCCGCTATACCTTCACACATATTGTATTTGATTCAGTTAAAGTGATGGATTTAAATGTATATGTCGATCATGCTTTTATAAAAAGAATTTCGTATCAGCTAGGAATGAGAATAGTGTATAATTGCATAACGTCAATCAGCTGAATAAACATTTTTAAAAACAAACAAACATGTATAAAGCAGCAGTCATAGGTTATGTAACATGATCCTGATCACATATCCGGTTAGAATAATTAATATTACAGATTGAAATAGCCATATGTATCTAAATAGCTATATGTATCTAAACCACATGGCATAAAGAAACCAGTTTTCTAACTGTACAAAATGTTATATTCACTAGTCTTCCATTAATATTCTTTTCCAATAAGATTCAGGACCACGAAATTTTACTTGTTAAAATAGCATTGGTGTGAAGACGATTTTTACCTAAGAAAAACCAACAAATGTTCTATTTACTCCACACAAGACAGAGCAGATTTGATATTTTTCTTTAATATGAGTCGTTCTTAAGGGATCTTTTCCTGTTTAAAAACATAGTTCCACTTATCTAAGAGGTGCTCCATCATTTTCTACTGTGTGGAATAATTCTTTTCATTCTTATTTCCCTTTTATATAAGATCTCTCTCTCTCTCAAAAAAAAAGAGAAAAAGGTTCGTGTTGAATTGAGATTCTGTTGAAACAGAATACATGTATGTCAGTTGTATTTGGGATATTATTCTCTTAATGAAGAAGTGAGTTCATCGACGCCACTGAAAACGAACGACACCACTTGGCCATATTGTCGATATGCCTGGTAAAAAGGAAGGATTTTTTGACATTGTTGAATAAAGTTGATGTAAAAAAAAAAAAAAAAAAAATCCTAACATCCTGGTTACCAGGTAAAGTTGAGCTCAAAATGTCGTCTGAATGTCGTCTGCATTCTCAGCTATTATGATTAACAAAATCTCCCCAAATTTACTCATATCATGACTTATAGACTGGGTGTATCAATATTCAGTTACTGTTATATGTTTATACAAGAGTTATGTGACTGGATTTATCAATATTCTGCTGCTGTTATATGTCTATACAAGAATTTGAAGTCATGGCGAGAGAAAACTGCTGGCGGTGAGCGATAATAGGGGGTCATAAGAAAGGATTCCAAATCAACCCAAATTGCTACCAGTTCCAACGTGAAACGTGACCGGAAATCGCCCACCCGACCTGACGAATACAAATAGGGACATCTTAAAAGCCCTGTAGTAAAAACGTGACAGAATCCTCCAAAATCTCGGTCAAATGACTTTTTGATGTGTCGAAAAAGAATAGAAGAAAATGTAGAAAATATTTTGTTTTTTAACAACATTAACTGAGAGTGCAGCTTTAAAATCCCCAATAGGGGAGTTGCAGGTCTGACTGCGCATGCCTGTAACAGTGCATTCTGGGATGGATTCTGATGAAATCTGACATACAAACATTTGGCAACATTTTTATCGAAAATGGCAAGAATGCTTTCACCAATATCCCAGCTTGTATAAACGATCTATGAAAACCAAATGCATGATGGGAAAGATGGGGACTTATGTCATGGACACATATATAACACATGGATATTGATATCAGAGCATTGCTAAATATTCCATGCTCAACATGACATGTTTTATATAGATTTTAGCCTGTACCATTAGTCCCATAATTCCATGCGAATCAAGATTCAAAATGGCGGCTATGCAAATCCCCTATTCCCGCCAAAAAGTCTGACTGTCAATTCTCTATTATCGCCCAGAGTGGGGCCTGCAGGGAAGGACAGAAATGATGGCTACACAATCAGGCCGTGAAGTTGATTTTTATTTGTGTTTTGTTTTTATTTTCTTGTGTTTTGAAATAAGGACACTCAGTGTCAACGTATTGCTAGTTAGATTAGTATTTGTGTGTGAAATACGATCTCAGTGGGAACATAAGAACATGGTAAATAATACATAAGAAATACGGTTATATTCAAGAATATTCTAATAAAAACTCATCTCTCAATGAACTGGAATATAGGTAACTATATTTAGTTTGGAAACATTGTCTCTGATAAAGATATCAGTATTATGTAGTCAGGGATATAGTTTCTTTAACGTGGTATCCTAGGAATATTTATGATAGACAGATGTAAATTAAAGTCAGGTCTAGAACTTGTAGCAGGTAGTTGTATGCCTGAGAATGATGATTTGTATGTTCATAATCAGGAATATTTTAGATGTGGGACTGGATTTCCTTTATCGAAAAGATGCTAAGAAAAATGTCTTAAAAACTGCATGATTTTATGTATACATAGGTATATGAATAGTTTGATTGCATCTCATTATTTAAATCTGCATTTATTTATCATTTTGCATTTATTATCTCCCCACTGTCTCTCTCCCCCTTCCTCCCTCTCCTGTCTCTCCCTCTCTAACGCTCTCTCCCTCTGTCTCTCCCTCTGTCTCTTTACCCACTCTCCCTCCCCCCTTTCTCCGCCCCCGCCCTCTCCTCTTTCTCCCTCTCTCTTCAAGTCTCAATTTATCCTCGCTCATGGCGGTACACACTTAAACACTCATGTTATGTGCTTTAAGAAAAGTGTGGAGGTCGAAGGTCACACGTCCATCACCTACTCTGTCATTGTGGTGGCCATGTTGCCATGACAACTGTGGTAACAATAACTCATCAACTGTAATACTGTTTACAAACCGTAACAGGCTGTTTGCAACAATGTCCTTTTCTCAGTCTCTCTTCTCTTTATTCTCTCTCTTCTCTGTCGTTCTTTCCTCTCTCCTGTCTCTCCTTCTAGAGCTCTCCTGTGTGTCCTAACTCTCGTATCTTTATCTTTTCCTCTTCTCTCTCCATCTATCTGTCTCTTTCTCTCCTGTCTCTGAGACTCGCGCTGTCTCTCCTCTCTCTCCCTCCCTCTCAGCATATATAGGCCAATCTTTGCCTATAACTACAGTCTGCCCACCTCTCTCTCCCCCTCCCTAACTCTTCCTCTCTCTCTCTTCTCTCCTCCTTTCTCGTCTCCTCTCTCCGTTCTCTTTCTTCATTAAGACATATATACCAGTCTATGCCAATCCCTTTCTCTCCATTCCTTCACACAACCTCCTATATAATTACTAGAGCGTGAACATATAGATCTCTACTAATGAGGAGATATGCTGAGGGATAGCAAGACTCCTAATGTTTTCACTCATTCTAGATTTAGTTTAGGGCAATCATTGCCTATAACTACAGTCTGCCCACTCTAGATTAAAGTATTGTTTAGGACAATCATTACCTATAGCTAGTCTGTCCACTCTAGATTAAAGTATAGTTTAGGACAATCATTACCTATAGCTACTGTCTGTCCACTCTAGATTAAAGTATAGTTTAGGACAATCATTACCTATAGCTACAGTCTGTCCACTCTAGATTAAAGCATAGTTTAGGGCAATCATTACCTATAGCTACAGTCTGTCCACTCTAGATTAAAGTATAGTTTAGGGCAATCATTGCCTATAGCTACAGTCTGTCCACTCTAGATTAAAGCATAGTTTAGGGCAATCATTGCCTATAGCTACAGTCTGTCCACTCTAGATTAAAGTATAGTTTAGGGCAATCATTACCTATAGCTACAGTCTGTCCACTCTAGATCAAAGCATAGTTTAGGGCAATCATTTCCTATAGCTACAGTCTGTCCACTCTAGATTAAAGTATAGTTTAGGGCAATCATTACCTATAGCTACAGTCTGTCCACTCTAGATTAAAGTATAGTTTAGGGCAATCATTGCCTATAACTACAGTCTGTCCACTCTAGATTAAAGCATAGTTTAGGGCAATCCTTTCCTATAGCTACAGTCTGTCCACTCTAGATTAAAGTATAGTTTAGGGCAATCATTGCCTATAACTACAGTCTGCCCACTCTAGATTAAAGCATAGTTTAGGGCAATCATTGCCTATAACTACAGTCTGTCCACTCTAGATTAAAGCATAGTTTAGGGCAATCCTTTCCTATAGCTACAGTCTGCCCACTCTAGATTAAAGGCTACAGTCTGTCCACTCTAGATTAAAGCATAGTTTAGGACAATCATTGCCTATAGCTATAGTCTGTCCACTCTAGATTAAAGCATAGTTTAGGGCAATCATTGCCTATAACTACAGTCTGTCCACTCTAGATTAAAGTATAGTTTAGGGCAATCATTTCCTATAGCTACAGTCTGTCCACTCTAGATTAAAGGCTATAGTCTGTCCACTCTAGATTAAAGTATAGTTTAGGACAATCCTTTCCTATAGCTACAGTCTGTCCACTCTAGATTAAAGGCTACAGTCTGTCCACTCTAGATTAAAGTATAGTTTAGGGCAATCATTGCCTATAGCTATAGTCTGTCCACTCTAGATTAAAGTATAGTTTAGGGCAATCATTACCTATAGCTACAGTCTGTCCACTCTAGATTAAAGTATAGTTTAGGGCAATCATTACCTATAGCTATAGTCTGTCCACTCTAGATTAAAGTATAGTTTAGGGCAATCATTTCCTATAGCTACAGTCTGTCCACTCTAGATCAAAGCATAGTTTAGGGCAATCATTTCCTATAGCTACAGTCTGTCCACTCTAGATTAAAGGCTATAGTCTGTCCACTCTAGATTAAAGGCTACAGTCTGTCCACTCTAGATTAAAGCATAGTTTAGGGCAATCATTGCCTATAGCTACAGTCTGTCCACTCTAGATTAAAGCATAGTTTAGGGCAATCATTACCTATAGCTATAGTCTGTCCACTCTAGATTAAAGCATAGTTTAGGGCAATCATTTCCTATAGCTACAGTCTGTCCACTCTAGATCAAAGCATAGTTTAGGGCAATCATTTCCTATAGCTACAGTCTGTCCACTCTAGATTAAAGCATAGTTTAGGACAATCATTTCCTATAGCTACAGTCTGTCCACTCTAGATTAAAGGCTATAGTCTGTCCACTCTAGATTAAAGGCTACAGTCTGTCCACTCTAGATTAAAGGCTATAGTCTGTCCACTCTAGATTAAAGGCTATAGTCTGTCCACCCTAGATTAAAGGCTATAGTCTGTCCACTCTAGATTAAAGGCTATAGTCTGTCCACTCTAGATTAAAGGCTATAGTCTGTCCACTCCAGATTAAAGGCTATAGTCTGTCCACCCTAGATTAAAGGCTACAGTCTGCCCATTCTAGATTAAAGGCTACAGTCTGTCCACTCTAGATTAAAGTATAGTTTAGGGCAATCATTGCCTATAGCTACAGTCTGTCCACTCTAGATTAAAGTATAGTTTAGGGCAATCATTACCTATAGCTACAGTCTGTCCACTCTAGATTAAAGCATAGTTTAGGGCAATCATTGCCTATAACTACAGTCTGCCCACTCTAGATTAAAGCATAGTTTAGGACAATCATTTCCTATAGCTACAGTCTGTCCACTCTAGATTAAAGCATAGTTTAGGACAATCATTTCCTATAGCTACAGTCTGTCCACTCTAGATTAAAGCATAGTTTAGGACAATCATTTCCTATAGCTACAGTCTGTCCACTCTAGATTAAAGGCTATAGTCTGTCCACTCTAGATTAAAGGCTACAGTCTGTCCACTCTAGATTAAAGGCTATAGTCTGTCCACTCTAGATTAAAGGCTATAGTCTGTCCACCCTAGATTAAAGGCTATAGTCTGTCCACTCTAGATTAAAGGCTATAGTCTGTCCACCCTAGATTAAAGGCTATAGTCTGTCCACTCTAGATTAAAGGCTACAGTCTGTCCACTCCAGATTAAAGGCTATAGTCTGTCCACTCCAGATTAAAGGCTATAGTCTGTCCACCCTAGATTAAAGGCTATAGTCTGTCCACTCTGAAACATAATACCCCACCCGCTCAACATTCACTAAGTGATATTAGAACAAATGAAGTGGAAATTCTAAAACTACTCAAAAACATAAATCAAAGCAAAGCATCATCCATTGAGCACATTCCGACTATGATACTTAAGATAGCTTTAATAGTTCTATATAAACAATTTACACACTGCATTAACCTATCACTCAAATCCAATATTTTCCCTGGAAAATGGAAGACAGCCAATGTAGTACCCCTATTCAAAGGAGGGGACAAAAGCCAGATCAATAACTACAGACCAATATCACTACTCCCCACCCCTAGTAAGATAATAGAGAAAATTGTACACAATAGAATATCCGAATACCTAGAAGATCATAATACCCTGAATGCAGAGCAATTTGGCTTTAGATCAGGAAGATCGACTATAGAGGCATTAACCACAGTAACCGATAATATATCATGGCAGTTAGACAATAATGTACACACCTTAATATCCTTTATAGATTTCAAAAAAGCATTTGATTTAGTAAATCACCAAATTCTGCTGACAAAACTCGAACATATAGGAATAAAAGGAAACCTATTACTGTGGTGCAAATCATATCTTGCAAATCGCAAACAAAAGGTAACAGTGAATAATCTAACCTCACAGGAGCTGGAAACAAAGACAGGTGTGCCGCAGGGCTCGATCCTAGGCCCACTTATGTTTATCATTTTTATTAACGACCTTAAGTCTTATATCACAAACTGCAAACTATCACTATATGCGGATGATACTATACTATATATACATGGACAAAATTTGGACAGAATCTACTCCGAAATGCAATTAGCAATAGACAATCTACAAAGCTGGTGCCAAAATAATCTCTTTCTAGTCAATGTAAAAAAATCAAACAGTATGTTTTTAACTAGATCAAAAAATAATCAAGCGAATAGTAGAAATAGGAGCATAAAATATCTAGGCAACCCACTTAAACCTACAAACACATACAAATATCTAGGCTTTATAATAGACAATAAACTAAGCTACCAACCACAACTCAAGCACTCTATCAAAACAATATCGCACAAAATATACCAACTCCACAAAATTAGACGATACATAGACACTGACACAGCCAAAAAAATATACAAAACTAAAATACTACCTTTCTTTGACTACGGAGACATAATTATCCATAATGCACACAAACCCCAAACTGATAAACTGCAAAAACTACAAAACAGAGCATTACGCCTTATTCTCAACATGCCATATGACACTCACATAAATCAACTACATAATACAGCCAAAATACCTTTACTACACAATAGACGAATAACTCATTTAAGATATCTTGCATTCAAAAGAAAAACAAACCCTACATACACTAGTAATCCAAATAGGGAGACCAGACAAAATGATGGACCCTCCCTAAAAATGCCTAGATTCAGATCAAAAATGGGTGAGAAAACCGTGCAAGTGAAATGTGCTAGAGCATGGAACGAGCTGACACCCAAACAACGTAACATAGGCACCATAGAATCACTAAAATCAAATCAAAAAGAATGGCTAAATTCTCTTTATACCTAAAAAAAACAACCAAAATACTACATATAAGAAAACCCCACTAAAATAAATAAGTTAAGACCATACTGAACTATCACTAACACTCACACAAAAGTTGATGTGGCAAAGTGAATGATTTTCTTTACCCGGAGGGACACCTGTCTTTGTAACCAGCATACGACAGAGAAATATCTTTCTTACTATTGCTAACCACTCATCATAAAACCTGAATGTATATACAAATCTCTTCCATATGCAAATCTGTAAAGCGATATTCCTATCACTGAACACTCACCATAAGTTGAAGTGGCAAAGTGAGGAAAAGAAATTAGAAAACTGTCTCATGTATTTCTGTAATCATACTATCTAGCTAAGATACAAACGCTACTTATCAAATGAATACAATCCGCAAACACTCTATGAAAATAGAAAGTGGCAATGGTGGAAATCAAGCTAAAAACATCTCTATAGAAATTTCTCTGCCTAATTCAATGACTGTGTAACATAGTTTTTATCACTCCATATTTTTCATGTCTATATGTGTATAAAATGAACATAGAATCTCTGTACAAATCAATTTGCATCTTGGCCCGACAGAACTAACCCCGAAAAGGGGAGTCGGCAACCAAGTCGAAATAAAATCCTTAAAAAAAAACAAAAAAAACAAAAAAACTCTAGATTAAAGGCTACAGTCTGTCCACTCCAGATTAAAGGCTATAGTCTGTCCACCCTAGATTAAAGGCTATAGTCTGTCCACTCTAGATTAAAGGCTACAGTCTGTCCACTCCAGATTAAAGGCTATAGTCTGTCCACCCTAGATTAAAGGCTATAGTCTGTCCACTCTAGATTAAAGGCTATAGTCTGTCCACTCTAGATTAAAGGCTATAGTCTGTCCACTCTAGATTAAAGGCTACAGTCTGTCCACTCCAGATTAAAGGCTATAGTCTGTCCACCCTAGATTAAAGGCTATAGTCTGTCCACCCTAGATTAAAGGCTATAGTCTGTCCACTCTAGATTAAAGGCTATAGTCTGTCCACTCTAGATTAAAGGCTATAGTCTGTCCACTCTAGATTAAAGGCTATAGTCTGTCCACTCCAGATTAAAGGCTACAGTCTGTCCACTCTAGATTAAAGGCTATAGTCTGTCCACCCTAGATTAAAGCATAGTATCATGAAGAAACTGTTAAAGCTTTATCCCCAGCTAAATCAACATTGAGAACTATACTTCTCAATTACTTCTTTCTTTCAAACATTCTTTTCTCAATGATTTCTTTCTTTGATCCGTAGTGTTGTATAACAAGATTTAAACACTGACAAATTATTATTTCCTCTGGTATTCCTGATTCATGACTTTTCAAGACTTTATTCTGAAATTCTTCTTTTTTTGAAAAGAGGAATAATACTGTACTGCTTCTTTAAAAAAAAACTTGAACATAAAATATAACATTTCATTCGTTACTGAAATAAGCTTGCACAGCCTCTTTAAAGCTGCATTCTCAGCTATTACAACAAACAATATATTACCAAATTTACGCACATTATGAAACAGTCAAAAAAAGATGGCCCGGAAATATAAATGTGGACTTTGAATTATGAAGTTATGAAGTTGGATGTTATAAATGAGAATAAGTATGTCTTGTTCCTGTTACACAGGAAAGAGTAAAAACAAGTAGTGGTAACTACTATGACCGTCTCAAAAATCGGTGAAAATTGATGACGAATTCTTTTTATCACAGCGAAAACTTGTAATACTGATCTTTGGTTTTTAACTATTGGGCCTATACCTAAAAAAAAATCGTGTTGTGACATTTACGTCATGAAGCTTGTAAACTGTTGTCTGAGATTAAGTAAAGTGTATTATAAACTCTTTGTAAACCGCTCAAAAACTTATCACCTATATTACTGTACTAATTTCGAATGGTGATTTAGTAGATATGAATTGTATGTAAGCTATGGATAGTGTGTAATGTGTAATATGAATTTTCTGTCATAATATTATTCGATTGCAGTTAAACTTAAAATATGTATATACCTTTTGTAGGAGATGAGATCTACCACATTGTGGAAATCTTCCTAATAAAAATGTTTTTTTTAAAAAAAAGTCCTGTAACAATAACCAAACCAAACGCTCCACAGGTTTGGTCAAATGGCGTTTAGATGAGCTAGAAAGGAATGGAATGAAGTAAAAAAAATCGTTAGTTTTTGAACGATATTAGCTTGGACTGCTTCTTTAAGAGACAACATGGCCAGCTGCGGCCAATTCATGAAGAAACATTTTAGTGTAATTTGGCAGAGCGCCAATGGCGGCGAGGTTGAGAAGTTAATGGTGTACGAGACTAGATCTCTAATCAGAGTGATGGAATGTACAGCAGTAGTCACATGACCTCACACAATAATAAACATGGGTATACATACACTTGTTATACTGATATGAGTTATGTGAGTCTGTATGAGTTGTTTTGTATCAGCCTTATGTGATGTGATGTGTTACAGGAGAATGAGTCACAAGTCGTAAAGAATGATAATGTTTTAATTTTTGGGGTGTTTTGAGCTGTGAGTAACATGAATTATACTTGTCTGAAATCTCAAGGCTGTATAATATTGAATCTGCATCTAAGTACTGTTCCCTATAGTGTAGACTCAACAATACATATTATATGAAGGTTGATATTACTAACATGATATCATAGACGATACATAGGAAGAAGGAATTATGGCTCTTAATTCATATACGGTATCTAACTTCATAGCTATATAAGGCTGATTGGTAATTGTAGAGTATTTCTAGTCTTAATAGCAATACTGATACATACGTTTATATGGTAATTATCAGACGAAAGGGTACATCTCATTCTAGGCTCCAGAGTTGAGAGAGCCCCTCCAAACTGAGGGAAAGCCTCTTCGTTTAGGCTCTAGAGTTGAGAGAGTCCCTTCAAACTGAGGGAAAGCCTCTAAATCTAGGCTCATAGTTGAGAGAGCCCCTCCAAACTGAGGGAAAGCCTCTCGCTCCAAACCGCAAAATGACATTAGAATCCCATTAGGACGTCTAATCCAGAGCCAGGAAAGCCATTAGCACAGTAGGCGTCCAATCACTTATATGCCATTCTTATCTGATCTGAGAGGCTTCGAGGCTTGACTGAGTTTCAATTACAAGATTTTCTGGCTTAGGGCGATGAAGCGCGAATTGGAGTCTATAGAGATATAACATTACAATTGTCACATATGTGTATAGAGACATAACATTACAATTGTCATATCAAGATATAAAGAGATATAAGTAGAGACTGATATACATGTGAGTTTTAAATATGTTGAAACATGTTTCTTAAATCGGAAAATATCTAGTATCTAAAAACACATGTCGCATTTTTAATTTAAAAATACTTGAACGGTTAAACCTTAATTGTATTAATCAGGGTCTTTAAAATTAATTATGCAATCAACGATGATATTCTGACATGGGAAGACTGAATCATACACATTTAGCATTTAGAAAACATTTAGCAAAATTATACTAAGTTAAGCAGGAAAATGATAAATACCAGGTATATCTTAGTGTATCAAGCATTGCATCGAATAAAGAAATTCTGTTTGCAAATTATGTCGAACTATTTTTCACCTTTTCTTTAAAGTTGTGTTATTTGAGATGAGTAGTGAAGGTAAATTCTACATTTTCTGGCGACTTGACCCATATAGTGATTGTCTGGTTTAGAGCTATATAGCGTATATTGGGGATGGTATTACAATAATTGGCATATAGAGATATACTGGTGCTGTGGTGACGTGGGGTGATGGGGATGTATGTATTGTATATAGGATGTATATTAGCACCATTATATAGTGATACCATCTATAGTATACATGCACTTGTGGGTATGGTATAGGTGTATAATAGAGGGTGTTCGTAAGATAGGGGAATGAGATTGTAGAAATTCTATTGAACAGTTATTGAATATAGATAGATAGATATATATCTATAGGTAGGGACAGGAAGAGATATCTATAGGGACAGGAAGAGAGAGAGAGGGGAGGGGGGATAAAGAGATAAAGAGAGAGATAGGGGGTAGGAAGAATGAGAGAGAGAGGGGTTAGGTAGGAAGTGGGAAAGAGAGGGGGAGGGGGCAGTAAAAGAGGGAGAGGGGGTAGAGATATAGGAGTATATAGGGAAAGAGACTTGGTAGGAAGGAGGTACACGCTCACAAAAGGAAATAGAAAGGAGGGACAAGAAAAGCAGAAGATATGAAACAGAAGAAAGATGAAAGAAAGGGCTAGAGCTAGAGCAAAGAAAGAAAATATGAATTAAAGAGGAAATAATTATTTTCCCCATAATCAGATTTTACTCTTAATATGGAAAATGGTGCTAATTATAATAAAAGGATTTAATCCAGCCAGTGGACCACCGGACATGTATTAAATATATTATATATGGGTCAGATTTTCAGAAAATGTACAATTGGCAGCTGTACACATTGAGTAAATTCTGCTAAATTAGGCCGCAATTTGGTCAATACTAGGTAAATTCCAGTATATTCGGCATTGCATTGATTCTAGCAATCTGTTTGGTTAGGTTGAACTATATTTTGAACTTTATTTTCGTCTACAATTTGGGTTATTTGAGAGGATTGGCGAAGTTGAATTGTACATTTTCTGGAAATCTGACCCATATGGTAAACAGCTCCCCCAAGCGGTGGGTATCAGCTGTGGGTGATCAATGTGTGTCTACTGGTGTGTTTTATAGTGCACTGGAGCGTGCTGCCACATACATACATTACCACATGTGTCTTATGCCACCTATAGGTCACTTGTATTAGCAGTAGTGTATGTTGCAAGTGAAGAGTTTTATTTTTAATATTGTAGTTTTATATGCACCATAAACATGTACAAATTACTTTTTTTAATAGATTCATTCCCGAAATGTTCACATTGTGATAATTCGCATCTTAAGAAACCAAGTCAAATGATGGCCTAAGCCACATGCCTTGCTACATACACAGTGCCTACTACAACTCCCCTATTGTACTATACAAGTAGATACACACAGTGCCTACTACAACTCCCCTATTGTGCTATACAAGTAGACATACACAGTGCCTATTACAACTCCCCTATTGGGCTATACAAGTAGACATACACAGTGCCTACTGCAACTCCCCTATTGTGCTATACAAGTAGATACACACAGTGCCTACTGCAACTCCCCTATTGTGCTATACAAGTAGATACACACATTGCCTACTGCAACTCTCCTATTGTGCTATACAAGTAGACATACACAGTGCCTACTGCAACTCCCCTATTGTGCTATACAAGTAGATACACACAGTGCCTACTGCAACTCCCCTATTGTGCTATACAAGTAGACATACACAGTGCCTACTGCAACTCCCCTATTGTGCTATACAAGTAGATACACACAGTGCCTACTACAACTCCCCTATTGTGCTATACAAGTAGATACACACAGTGCCTACTGCAACTCCCCTATTGTGCTATACAAGTAGATATACACAGTGCCTACTACAACTCCCCTATTGTGCTATACAAGTAGATACACACAGTGCCTACTGCAACTCCCCTATTGTGCTATACAAGTAGATACACACAGTGCCTACTGCAACTCCCCTATTGGACTATATACAAGTAGATACACACAGTGCCTACTACAACTCCCCTATTGTGCTATACAAGTAGATACACACAGTGCCTACTACAACTCCCCTATTGTGCTATACAAGTAGATACACACATTGCCTACTGCAACTCCCCTATTGTGCTATACAAGTAGATACACACAGTGCCTACTACAACTCCCCTATTGTGCTATACAAGTAGATACACACAGTGCCTACTGCAACTCCCCTATTGTGCTATACAAGTAGATACACACAGTGCCTACTACAACTCCCCTATTGTGCTATACAAGTAGATACACACAGTGCCTACTACAACTCCCCTATTGTGCTATACAAGTAGATACACACAGTGCCTACTGCAACTCTCCTATTGTGCTATACAAGTAGATACACACATTGCCTACTGCAACTCCCCTATTGTGCTATACAAGTAGATACACACAGTGCCTACTGCAACTCCCCTATTGTGCTATACAAGTAGACATACACAGTGCCTACTGCAACTCTCCTATTGTGCTATACAAGTAGATACACACATTGCCTACTGCAACTCTCCTATTGTGCTATACAAGTAGACATACACAGTGCCTACTGCAACTCCCCTATTGTGCTATACAAGTAGATACACACAGTGCCTACTGCAACTCCCCTATTGTGCTATACAAGTAGATACACACAGTGCCTACTACAACTCCCCTTTTGTGCTATACAAGTAGATACACACAGTGCCTACTGCAACTCCCCTATTGTGCTATACAAGTAGACATACACAGTGCCTACTGCAACTCCCCTATTGTGCTATACAAGTAGATACACACAGTGCCTACTACAACTCCCCTATTGTGCTATACAAGTAGATACACACAGTGCCTACTGCAACTCCCCTATTGTGCTATACAAGTAGATATACACAGTGCCTACTACAACTCCCCTATTGGATTATACAAGTAGATACACACAGTGCCTACTGCAACTCCCCTATTGTGCTATACAAGTAGATACACACAGTGCCTACTGCAACTCCCCTATTGTGCTATACAAGTAGATACACACAGTGCCTACTGCAACTCCCCTATTGTGCTATACAAGTAGATACACACAGTGCCTACTGCAACTCTCCTATTGTGCTATACAAGTAGATACACACAGTGCCTACTACAACTCCCCTATTGTGCTATACAAGTAGATACACACAGTGCCTACTGCAACTCCCCTATTGTGCTATACAAGTAGATACACACAGTGCCTACTACAACTCCCCTATTGTGCTATACAAGTAGATACACACAGTGCCTACTTCAACTCCCCTATTGTGCTATACAAGTAGATACACACAGTGCCTACTACAACTCCCCTATTGTGCTATACAAGTAGATACACACAGTGCCTACTACAACTCCCCTATTGTGCTATACAAGTAGATACACACAGTGCCTACTACAACTCCCCTATTGTGCTATACAAGTAGATACACACAGTGCCTACTACAACTCCCCTATTGTGCTATACAAGTAGATACACACAGTGCCTACTACAACTCCCCTATTGTGCTATAAAAGTAGATACACACAGTGCCTACTACAACTCCCCTATTGTGCTATACAAGTAGACATGTGTCTACTATAACTCCCCTATTGTGCTATACAAGTAGATATACACAGTGCCTACTACAACTCCCCTATTGTGCTATACAAGTATGTATCTGGGCAGACAGGTGATGGACGCATCTATATACATATTATACACTCACCGCCTGTTACTGGGACACAAATCAATATTTTATTTAGTTTATCTCATTGTTATTTTTGATTAAAAGTTTTATTCAGCCAACATCATTCCGTGCCATGCAATGTTTTCAGCTGCAGTTGATGAAAAAGGATTTAGTTAGTGGTACAAACAATTAGACGTATTTGAGTGATTATTATTCACTTCTACATAGGAGCATAGTGACTTTCTATCATGTCTAGTCTTTTAATCTTGGGATAACAGATCATAATTCGCCTTCGCCAATCCCTTCAAATAACCCAGATTAAAGACCAAAATGAGGTACAAAATACAGTTCGGATCAATGTTTACCTGCCCATGGCTATACGCACACATGTAAAATAACCATTGCTAACATTGCTAAAAGAGCAGGGTATTGTATCCCGTTTAGTGTGTTTCCTCTCTCGCTCAAAACAGGGCGTAAAGCAACCGATCCCCACCCCCCACCAAAAAAAAAAAAAAAAAAAAAAAAAATATACTAAGTTATTCCCAGTGTTTATAATTTTTTTTAGTAATTTTACTATATATGGGTAAGATTTTCAGAGAATGTACAATTCGCCTTCACCAATCCTCTCAAATAAACCACATTTAAAACAAAAAATGAGCTTCAAAATGCAGTTTAACATAACAGAACTGATACTTTAAATCAATGCAGTACCAAATATATTCAGATGGACCCGGTATTTTTCATTTTTCCGACTAATTTAGGAGAATTTCTGTAGAGTCTAGAGTAATTTGTGTAGAGCTGCCAATTGTACATTTTCTGAAAATCTGACCCATATATATATGTGTGTGTAGAGCTACCGATTGTACATTTTCCAACGACCGGACCCATATGACCTAGACCTAACATGTACATTAATTTCATTATTATTAATTCTATATTTAACTCCATTCAGAGCACTGATGAATATCAATTATAGCGTGTCAATTATTTTAATAAAAGATAAATGTTTGAATGTGCAGAAAGATCCACCATTCAACGAGTCTTGTCCAGAGTGGCAGGCGAGACAGGGAGGAGGTGAAGAGGTGATTTCATCCTGAATTTGAGACTAATGGCCATAAAATTGTAAAATTACGGCTAAAATTAAAGTTGAGACCAGTCCAGCGCGGGGTTATGTCAGGTGAGGGGGCAGGGAGACATGCGAGGCCAGTATGGGGGCGTGTTTCTATGATGTCAGTGTTAAGGGCCTAGTCCACTAAAGGGTGGTCTCCACTGGCTGCGGTAAGCTCTGCGGTAAGCCTTGCGATGGTTTGTACTGGTTCTGTAGGAAATGACGAGGTCCTACCTACATGGTCAGTGAATGATGTATAGGCAGGACCTCGCCACTCCTCAACAACACAGCACCATCGCAAGGCTTACCGCAGAGCTTACCGCAGCCAGTGGAGACCACCCTTAAGTGATCTGTGAGCCATGAATATAAGAAAATCAAGGGTAAAATACTAAGAAATAAGGGCATTTTATGTATCCTCTTATAGTCCAGTAGAAATAGGGTTGAACCTAGGACAAATTGCAACGTAGGTTTTTTCAAAAGTTTTGGGTACTATTAGTACCCCTCATCAACATACTAAAAGTCTATAAAAATCTAGGTGGGGGAACACCCCTAAAATCACAAAAAACAAAATGGCCGCCAGTTAACCTTTGAAATACCATAACTTGGGTTAAAATCAACTTATATTCAAGTTGGAATATACTTTCTTAATGTTTTGAGGCATATGAGGAACACAGTGGAATATAAGTAAAGTCAATACAAGCAATAATTAGTGAGTAATTATGCTAATTACTAAGAAAAGGGAGGAAGTCTTCCCTTGGGATGGGTCTAGTATGCAGCGTCCGTCAGCAACATTCATGTCTAATAATATTAACTGAATTCATATTTCGTAAAAAGGTCTTTAAAAACATTATTTATGTTTAGTGAGGATCCTTCTGGAATAGAAGACCTGCTTCGGCAGATGATCATATTATGATCTGATTAAATGTAAACTGTTTTAAATCGGAATAAAAGTAAAATATAAATATACATTTTTCACATGTCCTAACTTCTGTCCTCCCTGCTTGCCAATTAAACTGCGACAAGGCAGTCGTGAAAGTCGACTCTCCTATTGTGTATTATTACAACAATAGCCATTCTGTTGGGATATAGGGGCTGCAAAGAAGGGTCAGATTTTCAGAAAATGTACAATTCAACTTCGCCAATCCTCTCAAATAACCCCCATTTCAGACGAAAATAAAGTTCAAAATACCGTTCAACCTAACCAAACAGATTGCTAGAATCAATGCAATGTCGAATACTCTCGAATTGACCTAGTATTGTCCAAATTGGAGCCTAATTTAGCAGAATTTACTAAATGTGTACAGCTGCCAATTGTACATTTTCTGAAAATCTGACCCATATGATTGATGTAGAGATACGGTAGTTGTAGAATATTTTTTAAGTGAATTGTCATTGTATCCACACCTGGTACAGCAAAATGTTTAAAACATAATCTAGAATAATAGATGTATCGTAAAATGAAAACTATACGAAATGTCGTAAGCAATAAACACACGCTGTTCAAAACATACAAAATGTGGAGGAAGGGGACACAAATTTTTAAAAAAAATCAAAAAAAAAAATCAAAAAAAATCGGTAGTGGAATATGTTTTGAATGTTGGAAATCCTCAGTACTGAAGACTACATTTGTGTGCGCGGCAGTAACCGAATCGAATAGGATCGAATAGAGCATACGCAGAGAGAGACGGACGTGTCCAAACACACTCCGTGTAAATTCATTACTATCTCCGGATCTACCAAGGCGAATTCTGTCATTCTCATCTCATCATCATGAACGCGCCATAGGGAGTCTGGTGAGGGGTTTGATCTAACGTGTGGGACTCTTGATTGCTTGGAAAAGACGATTCTTTCTTGAAAAATCTGTATTTACCCCTATTGTCGGTCATGTTTGAAAACTCGGACATGGAAACAGACAACAAGGATTATGACTTGTTTGCTCACCCGAGCAGTGAAGCGACGGAGCGCGCATTGTTGCGTGAGAGGGGATTACCACTCAATCCGGTCCCCATTCACAAAACGTACTCGAAGGAAGAAATGAGGATTAAGTCTGACCCTTGCTCAATAGAAGAATTACGTAAGTCACTAGAATTTACGCAACTGAACCAGACACAAGTTTTGGGCAAGGTAAATGAATTAGTAGAAAAAGATCGGACCAGATGTGAACAATATAGAGTAATGGAAAGGGAACTAATGTCAGTGAAACGGCACAATACCAGAATGGAAAACATCCTCCTTGAATCAGAAATTGAAAACAGGAAATTAAATCTCTTAATATCGGGTGCGACTGAAAACAAATATGAAGACACGAAAGCGCTCACCATTCGTATACTCCAGGACATAGATCAGAGAACATCCGACCAAGAGGTGATCTTTGCTAGGCGTATGGATCATCGCCAAATGGGCTCCCGGATAATCAGAGTCCGCTTTTGCGGAGAACAAGCAAGAAATTATTACTACACCAGAAGAGCACTGCTCAGCAAATCCGATAATTTCTACAGAGTTTATCTTAACGCCGATTTACCTCAACCCATAGTTGAGAGGAAAGAGATGCTAAACACTGTGCAATCTCACCTCAGAAGCAAAGGCATTAATGACACTCAGATCATTAGGGATCGCATTAGAGTTCAGGGGTCGTCTTATCGCTATGACGAACTTGAAAATCTGAAGGAAGGTCACAAAATCTCTGATGCAAAAACAAAGACCATAAATGGAAGGATTTATTTCCACTCGTCCCACAGCTGGTTATCGAACTTTTATCCAAGTGACATTGAGATAAACGGCCTGCTCTTCCATTCGATAGAGCAAGCGTATCAGTTCGCTCGCTTCAATGCCGCTAAAAGACCAGACTTGGCTAAACAGGTGTACGAGTGCCACGACGCGAAAGAAGCAAAAAGATTGTCTCACCAAACTTCCTCATCCCCTCGTTGGGACAAGGAAAAGTTAAATGTCATGAATGTTTTGATAGAGGCGAAATTTAACCAGAATCCACACCTCAAAGACAAGCTAATAGCAACTGGAGACCTAAAATTGTATGAGGCCACCAAATGCCCATTCTGGGCGTGCGGGAGCACATTAAACTCAAAGGAGGTATCAGAGGGAAAGCACAACGGTGGTAATATGGTAGGAAAACTACTAGCTGATTACCGCAAATACTTAATCGACGGTACCACCTACACTCCAGCGGACTACAAGATAGCTGACGCACAAGGTAAAGAGATTCTCCCTTCCGCTAGCTATTCTCCTCACCGTAAAGAGAAATTATCTGTGGAAGCCACGCAAGATAAACCACCATCAGTAGCTGGCTGTGAAAATGAGGAGGAGGGTGTTCAAACAGAAGAAGATGCTTCATCATCAATTGCAAATGGAGATAGCTCTAACGCTCCAGCCCCCCGATCGAGAGAGTCGAGAAAGAAAGTAAGAGACGGTGGCAGAGGAAGAAGAACCTATGGAAATAGGGGTAAGGGTAGAGGCAATTTCCACTCGAATATGACTCAAGACAAAAAGAAGCGATTCAGAAGTGGGGATGACTACCAATTCAACCCGGCGAAAAGGGCAAATAGCCCAAGAAATGTACCTCAATCTTACATAGAAAGGGCCAGGCCAGACCCCCGAGTCATGGAAGACAGATTACTATCATACAATAACAACTATGATCCCTCTGTGTCCAGGCAACATCATAACATGAACTATGCATACGCAGCTCGAACCGAAGCTACCGACAGCTACTTCCCGGTACATGGAGAAACCTTTGGTTCATACGATTAGCTGGAATTTTGCAAATATGAGTACGATCGTTATCACCGACTCCAGAGGCAAACATCTGGACAATCGCCTGAGACAAGACAACATTAGGGTATTTGTCTATAGTGGTGCGAGATTGGAATACTTATGCTCAGAAGCTATTGCCTTGTTCCATGCGCTCAGACCGGCGAACATTTTAATCATTGGTGGAATATGTAACTTGTCAGTAATGAATAGAGAAACCCGGGCGATTACTCTCATCAAGTACAATGAGAATGAACTGGTAAACTACATGATCTCGTTGTATACTCAATCGATTACAAAATTATCTAGCATAATGGATAGATGTAACATCAGCTTTGGCGGCCTAATTGGCATTGATATAGCAAAAGCAAATAACGAAGCAGAAGTATCGGAGCACCAAGATATGCTAAACTCAGCAATTATTCAGATAAACCACAATCTACAAGGGCTAAACAGAAGCAGGGGTGTGCGTCACGTTCATTTAATTAACAAAGTGCACGCCAAGATTCGCACAAGATATCGTCATCACCTCCAAAGGCTACCAGATGGGGTCCATTTCGACTCCATAGTGCGTGACACCTGGGTGAGACAGATCACAAATTACCACCGCGACCCGACTAATGGCAATGCATTCTGATTGCATAATCCTACCGTTACATGATACCAGCTGTGTTGTGTTTATAACTAGTAATGTCGTGTGTGTATTGGGAGCCTGTGGAAAGGGACCTGGAAGCCTATACGTGGGAGGTGTCGTCTGGCGACCCACTCACAGGGGCTATTTGGGGACCAACTCACACGCACCCCATGCGCACGTACATAGCTTTCCATTAGACACACCTTCACCTGCGCGCTACTACAACCACCTACACCAACTGAATGCTCATACCAACCACAAACTATTGCCGACCAATATAACTAGTAAACTATACTGGACATACAGTGGGCCTCACATACACCGATTGTCGTTGGAAATTGGTCAGACCGACCGTTGTGATCCTTCCTACAATAAGAGAGAAGACTTTCCACCCCACAATGACAGTCTTGCAACAGTACGGAACCACAGACAATATCTGGACTCTGGTCAGTTAAATTATCTAAATTGGTATCTTTCTCTCATGGTTTACAAACCTGTGCATTGTTTGCTATTATATAAAATGATTGATATAGGAGGGTACTGGGGGACTGTGGGATGTGTCGTCTGGCGACCATCTAGCAGCCCACCCTATTATCGACCTATACCTGGACACGACACTGCCACATATAATGAATGATGTAACGACTAAAGATTGGATTGAAGTTAAACGCATGAAAGGTATAAAGATTCTCCAATATAACATTAGGTCATTATTACCAAAAATTGATATAGTTAGAAATGAGATCTTAAGTTTAAATATAGAGGTTGTAATTTTTACTGAATCATGGTTAAATGAACTCACTCCTGACAGTATGCTCCACTGCAAAGGTTATAACATGATAAGGTTAGATAGACCCCTGCCTAAGAGAGGGGGGGGAATTTGCTGTTACATAAGAGAGGATTTCAATTTCATGTCCAAGGTGGATGAAAATGTTATGTCGAATGATAGCGAAATTTTAAACCTACATGTGTATAAAGACAAAGTACCGAAACTGAAATTGATAATGGGCTACAGAATCCCAAACGGTAATGTGATGACATTCATTGAAGAACTAGAGCATGTATTAAGCAATTGCACTGTAGAAAATGACAAAAATGTGATAATATGTGGAGACTTAAACATCGATCTGGTTATAGATGACAATAAAAGTAGAAACTTGAAGGCATTTGTTAACAAGCATAGTTTTATGATAGAGGAAACTGGTTGTACAAGATTCGGACTACATAAAGACTCCATTCTGGACATATTCATGATAAGATCTAAAATTGACCGATCGACGTATACAATTTCATACTCCTTATCGGATCACCAACCAGTAATCACTATATTAAAAAAGATATGTAATTCTCAAAGTAAAACCAGCTTCACTGGAAGAAACTTCACAAACTATACCTATGAAAGGTTAGAAAATGCTCTCTCCACTAAGGACTGGAACAGACTCAATGACGCACAAGATGTAAATGAATGCTGGGATGTAATGTCTAGCAATATATTATCCTGCGTTGACAGAATTGCTCCAATGAAGGAATTTAAAAATAGACCAGAAAAGCCTCAGTGGTATACAAAGGATTTGTCCATACTCCATAAGAATAGGGAAGAGGCATATAAAAAGGCAAAAAAAAGTAAAAACATGGAAGACGTAAAAACAGCTAGAAATTGTAGAAAAATCTGTAACCAGACTATCCGCAGGTTGAAGGCAGAGTATTATAAAAATTTGCTATGGACATATAAGAAGGATTCAAAAAAGTTTTGGTCAGTCATAGAAGAGGTAACAGGAAAGGAAAAACCATCGTTTAATAGTCTTACAATAAATGGCAAACAGGTTGAAGGTGCTGAATTAAGCCAAGAGATAAATGACTTTTATTGCAATGTTGGGTCGAAAATAAATCAAGAAATAAATAAAGTCACACGTATACGATATGTGGAGAATACGAATATACCCTGGAGAAATGCTCCCTACACACAAGATGAGGTTCTATGTAAGATAAAAGAGATAGATAGTAATAAAAATTCTGGTTGCCCTAATATTAACAGCAGAACTTACAAGGACGCTCTCACCATCCTAGTACCACAGCTCACGTTACTGATAAACAAATCTGTAAGCACGTGTGTATTCCCAGACTTATGGAAAAGAGCTAGAGTTACCCCCATACCCAAGATAAAAATACCTGTTACACCCTCAGATACTAGACCTATTTCCATATGCCATATTGCAGGAAAAATTGCCGAAAAACTTATATCCGACAGGCTAAAATGTTATCTTTCCGAAAATGATATTTTGAGCAAAAGACAACTTGGTTTCCAAGCAGGTCATTCGACAACTGAGGCACTCACTGAGTACATCACAGACCTAAACATATCAGAAAGCAACAATAAATATATGATAACATGCTTCATAGATCTAAGCAAAGCGTTTGATACGGTGGTCCCTGAGGTGCTCATGGAGAAGCTCGCTGACGCTGGTTTACCCCCCCCAGTAGTACTCTGGTTCGATTCCTACCTAACAAATAGGAAGCAAAAGGTGGTAATGAAGTCTAATGAATCCGATATGAAAGCTATAGAGTATGGTGTACCACAAGGGTCAATTTTGGGCCCCACATTGTTCCTATTGTATGCTAATGATTTAAAACATGTAACTCTGAACTCGAAAATACTGCAATACGCAGATGATACCATCTTATATTATTCAACAGATGATCTAGATCAAGGGTGTGTAAAAATGAATGAGGATTTGAGGAATTTCAACTCATGGTGTACTAGTAACAAGTTGAAAGTAAATGAAAAGAAAACAAAAATCATGGTTTCAGGCAGAAAGAAAAAGGTCGACAGAGTTAAGATACAAATTCGCCTGAATGATGTCCAACTAGAACAAGTGAACAAATACCTTTACCTAGGTGTAATGTTTGATAATGGTACTACAATGGTCACGCAATACAATAGCCTTGTGAGCCAAATAAATCAGAAATTATATATCTTTAGAAAAATCAGGCCTTTTCTAACCAAATCAGCCGCAATAATAATAGCTAAATCTAAACTCATGTCGATCTTTGACTATAGCCTATTCAGTCTCTCTCCACTAACAGCAACACAGACTAAGAAGCTGCAAATTCTGCAAAATAAGATATTAAGAGTAGCTCTGAAATGTGATATCCTAACACCGATTGTTGATATGTATAATGAAACGAGAATAATGAACATCAGTACTCGTATGAAATTTAATCTCTGCAAAATTGCCCATGATAATGTGTACATAAAAAATAAAGGTACGGTCCCACCAAGGGCTACGCGTCAAGCTGATGCGCCGACACTCTTGGGCTTTCTCCCCAAAATTGAGAAAGAAAGAAACTGCTATGTGAATTACATGTCAAAAACTTGGAACTCCCTTCCAGCTGATCTGAGAAATATTAACGATAAATTGTATTTTAACAGTGTACTGAAGAGACATTTACTTAATGGATAGTAAAACTAGCTCCAAAGCCCGGGGCTTACAATGAACACCGATTTGTATCAGTATCAAATTACATTTACAGCGAGATACTCGCCTCTATGTGTACATGTGTAAATATCAAGGAAAATTGTTGGCCGGTCTGTGGCTAAAACATGGTAGACTAATTGATATACTCCTATCTCCCCACCACATGGGGCTATACCGTTGTCTTGTCTCGTTAAAGGTCGAAACTTTTGTGTAGCAAATGTGTTATCATACGTTGTACATACTCTCATCAAAAAAAAAAACCAACTTCTGGTACTTATAAAAATTGACAAATATCATCAAAAATACGGCGCTACTTATATACCAGTTGTAATACTACACTGTCCATCTTAACAGTAGCCCCCAACAAATGTTGTTAGTCCTAAAAAAGGAAAGAAAAATGATCTTATTTATCTGCACCATTTAATCCCTGTTTGTAACCAAAAATAGGATAATAATGAAAAAATTTGGCGAATTTATATTCCTCGCTCCGAGGTCCCGCTCTTTGGAACCCAAACCCCACCATACTCCCACTGCACAAAAAAGAAAGTAAAATGACTAAGGCTGTAAATATCACCCATCACATCTCATAATTCCTTTAACATCACCAAACTTCGCCAAGTTTATCATCAATAATTAAGGACTAAATTCATATGTCAAAAACCGTAATTATAGTTTCTTACTGAAATGAAATGTGATATCATAATATATATGTTTACGTTTTCTCTGTACTATATTTTGAAAAAGAAAAGGATGTCAGGTCGTACGAAAATCACCTGAATTTGTGAGACCGTGTCTGATGTCTTGTGAATAAAATTATTTCCAAAACGTGAAAAAAAAAAACCCGCTGTGCGCTGTTTTTGCCCAATAAAGGTTGAAAATAGGGAGGTTCTGCAAGCAAACCTATCTCAATTACGTAACCGTATGCGTATTTCTTTTGTGAATTACGTCACATTTTTATGTATAACAAATACATCGTGAGATGAAATTTGTTGCTTTATAAGTTACGTTACGTTTTTTCCGCCATGTTTTGGTGAACCTCAATCTTCCTTTTCGCGTATGTGTGTATATCAGAGATACGTCTACGTTTACGTCTACGTATAGGTTAGACTTGCTGAACCTCTCTAATACACAAGGTATACGCCAGCTATTGTACTAATGTAAGACCACACCAAGCAGACCCAGCCATGCAAGTGATTCACATAATTGTGCCCTAACTGTCTATTTGATAGGGAAATCTCAGCGGAGAGCTGAAACTGTGTGTGCTCGTTAACCACCGTGAGATGGGGTTGGGTTAGGAGCACAAGGTGGTCTCAGGGGTCCTGCAGGGGGCTGGGGTTTGTGCAGGGTGTGTAAGGGCACTGTCCCTTAAGGGAGTTCTCTCCTCAATCGAGTTATATGTTGTATCATTACACCTTTCTAGCGGGTAATATGGAATGCCATAGGCTACAGCATTGAGTGGTTATTACACCCTTCTAGCGGGTAATATGGAATGCCATAGACTGCAGCATTGAGTGGTTATTATACCCGTCTAGAGGGTAATATGGAATGCCATAGGCTACAGCATTGGCACTCATACTACATACAGCTGGTAATAAAGTCTGTGTATTACCCGCTTCATTCCCCATTAATTTCCATCAATTTTTCACTATGTATTTGTCATAAATATCGGAATAATCGATTATATAAATACAAAAATACCCTTGGGCAATTCCTAAGTTCTATATAACACTTGCGCTACACGATTTCATTCATTACCTCAGTTACTGCAAACGCTACGCCCGCGTGTAATATGGAACTTGGGATCCTATGATACGGTTGATAACGTCCTTATCAGCATGACTGACAACAAGACTATTGGACACATTTAATGTCAGTGCGGAACAAAAGTTTAATAAGAAATAAAATCATAAATCTAAATGGTTCCCACGCTAATCTCCTGCAAAGTCATAACTGACCTTTTTCCCAGCAGCAGAATCTATACAGACAGTGGGGTCAGAATTTCAGAAAATGTACAATTCAACTTCGCCAATCTTCTCAAATAACCCAAATTTCAGACGAAAATAAACTTCAAAATACAGTTCAACCTAACCAACCAGATTGCTAGAAACAATGCAATGCCAAATATACTTGAATTTACCAAGTATTGACCAAAATGCAGCCTATTTTAGCATAATTTACTAAAAGTGTACGGCTGCCAATTGTACATTTTCTGAAAATCCGACCCCATGCAGTACAGTAAGACATTCCTGGGTTTTTCTCCCACCAGACAGTGTCTACCAATACCTATGTCTACCTCAGGTATGTCTACCAATTGCTAATTACCTGTAATTGGCGCACTTGTCAGTACAGCGTCTCATCCACCTAATTACTGGGCGTCTACCAGTACCAGGTAGATACATCCGGGACATCATGATAAGATTAGCATACCTTGTTCTCTGGTCTGTGATTGGTTTAGGGATTAGGGGATGTATTTTTTGCACGGTTGGATGGCTGTAAGTTCAGCAACTGTAATAGTGGGAGATACTAGGGACATAATTGTTCATTTTGTGATAAAAGCAACAAACTTTGCACAAATGTACCTCTGGGGGGTCTGATTAAAAAAAGCCCGTTAGCCACTCAAATTTGCAAAATGGCCGCCGCCAGGGGGCGCTTTTATCCACCATTTTTTATGTTTCTGACTCTGACGTCATATATATACATAATACAGCTTAGTACTCATTAAACCAATTAAAGGTAATATAAAGACCTTTCCAATGATATATCATGTGTTGCAATACGTCGATATGATAATTTTTTATGATTTTTCAAAAATTAGAAATTTTTGGCCAAATCCTGTTTTTCTCAAATAACCTTACAAATAACTTCTGTAACTCAGAAATTATATCCCAGACATCAAAGTGATCATTAAAAACTATGTAGCACATAAAATAAGCTTTCATTTGATATGCTGATATCAATATCTTAGGCAATATTTCTCTGTATTTTTGACAATTCTCAAGATCACGACCATGTATGACAATGGCTGATTTTGAGGGTTGAAACTGGTCTAACTAGAGGCCTATTTTTACACTCATGGAGCCAAATGATATATTTTTTCAAAACAAATACGACAAACAATACTTTGGTTTTGATAAATTCCAATATGGCCGCCATTTTTCAAGATGGCCGCCAAATATAACCAAACAGGGTTTGTACAATATGTTTCTGAATCCAACATCCTAAATACCCATTATACAGCTTAGTGTATATAAAACAGAGTAAAGTTCATAAATAGACCTTTCAAATGATGTATGGTATGAAGAAATAGGTTAATACTGTTATTTTCTATGATTTTTCAAAAATTAAAAGTGTTCCTTAGAACCATGGCGATCATTTTCAGGGTCGAAACTGTGCTAACTAGAGGCCTATTTTTACACTCATGGAGCCAAATAATATATTTTTTTCAAAACAAATACGACAAACAATACTTTGGTTTTGATAAATTCCAATATGGCCGCCATTTTTCAAGATGGCCGCCAAATATAACCAAACAGGGTTTGTACAATATGTTTCTGAATCCAACATCCTAAATACCCATTATACAGCTTAGTGTATATTAAACAGATTAATGTTCATAAAAAGACCTTTGAAATGATGTATCATATAAAGCAATAAGTTAATAATATTATTTTCTATGGTTTTTCAAAAAAAAAAAGTTTCCCCCCAAAACTCACAAGCAACCACCTGTAACTTGAAAATGGTAGCCTTGACAGGGAAGTGATCATTAAAAAATTTGTAGCACTTGCAAATACCAAAAATAATACTTTTGTATTGTAAAGATACCAATATGGCCACTACAATCATTGTGAAACAATTTTTTTCCCTATATGCAATGTTCTTTTTTTGCTTTTACATTTTGCTTTGTCTAAATGAAGTTATAGAGTAAGTTTTTCCAACCTTGCATCAGAAGGTATCAGTCATTTGACACATCTGTGTGCATGTCAGGGCAGTTCGACACCAGTCCAGTTTTTCGATTGCTCACCATCTTTTTGCCAACCCCATTCTTCAGGGGTAGGGATTTCTGGCTCTCTTACTGTACCTTGGCCCCAGACCCAGCCGGCTTGATATGCATCATGCTTTGTGTGTTGCAGGAGAACTGCTGTTGTAGGAGGTATAGCCTCATAGGGTTTCTGTTTACGGGCAAACATATCTAGCCTTGCTTCATCCAGTCTGGTAGCTGTATTTGATTTATCATACAAGGTGACAACAAACTGTTCAAGGTTAGCCAGGTCAACAACATCCATCTTTGAAGGATTCCTACTAAGTTTGATGAATGTGTTGGTGACCTCTAGATAGGAATTCCAGGTTGACCAGGCTGAATTTTTGGCCTTACCATAGAAAGCCAATATGATATCGCAGCCTGAAAAAGCATGAAAGAAGAGCAGGCCCCTTGATTTGATCTCTCAGGTCCAAGTGTCATAGTTATGTCATGAACAGGAAAGTATCTCAGACTTGATCCCTGTCCAAATGCAAGCCAAAGCTTGCTCAATCCAAGGGCTTGTAATTCAGGGAGAAAACTTATGGCAATGACAAGAATATCTGTCATTTCCCTTTATCATCAGATGCTTTTTTCACTCTAGCAATGCATCTTTGACATGAACAAAAATCCTTGTATCAGCCCCTTTGTGGTTACAAGGAATGATGCTATCGATTGCTACAGGCTTGTTGCTGACTGCTATGGCTCCCTTGGTCATGATCACAGTATTAGTGGTTTCAACTTCAACAGTCTTTCCAGCGATAAAGGAAAAAAGATCATTTTTGTTTTCCATGTATTTCAAAAATGTTTGCCAGTTGCATGGCAATTTACCACTTGGTGTTACCTTATGTCTGAATCCCTGCCCTCTTTTCATTCAGGTTTCCTTCTTCAAGTTGAAGTGGTGGTATACATCAAAGACAACATCCGTTCTGTCAAATTTTGTGGTGTATTTTTTCAAAGAAGGAAAAACTTCCATTTCCACATAGTCCTTCCATTTCCACATAGTTAAAAGTCTTGGTCATACAAGGTGGTAACATTCTTACAAAAGCTGTGCCATCAATTATGATAGCATCAGCCTCTGGAACAGAGTCAGGAATTGACACTTCATTTTCCAGGAGAGTAGTAAGCTGTGACTTCTGGAAAGTATGGAGTTTTACCACCATCACTTAACACTGCAGGGAAGCATTGATTTTCATGTTTAAAGAACTCTTCCAGATCACATTCTCTGCTCTGGCATGAAATGAAGAGTTTTGAGAATAGATGACAGTCTGCCTGCAAAACTTTCACTTTCGACTGGCTGCGGTCCTTTAGTGCATCTTGCTGGAAGAAATTGATATGATTCCTTATTATTGGATCATAAAAACTCTTAGGTTCTTTCAGCTGCTCAGCAACATTCCTGTAACTGTCTTGCCCTCTTCTGACATGTGAGGTAACAACAGATGAAACACTTGGATGTGGAACATCTTTAGTGTCAAGTGTCATCCATTCACCTGATTCTTCAAGAAAAGGATTTCCTACATCATTGATGACATTGTACATTTTATCAACCTTTTCAAAGAAAAGCTTATGTTCTCTTGGACTCTGCCCATGATGGTTTATTTTATTCTGAGCCTCTTTGGCCTCTGTGGTTTGCTTATACTGCTGAATCAGCTCAGCAACTTCTGGATCTGCAACCATCCATCGTCTCATAGTAGAAGGGTCTTCAGTCAAACCAATAGCCCCACCATCTCCTTTTATGACAGCATTTGCTTGTTTCTGGGCCTGATCAATGGCCATTGCAGAAAATTCACTGTTAGACTTATATACTACAAAGTTACCTTTATGAAACTCACTTGATATGTCAGGATGCTGATCCTTAAGTGTGAGCATATCATTAAGATGAATTGGCAGCCATCTTGCATAATTCACATTGTTGTTGGCAAAAAAATAAAGAATGAGCTCTGACAGAGATTGACAGTAAAGGGAAAGATCAGCTTCATGTAGTGAACAAATGAATGCAAAAATCACAAGCTCCATGGAGAGGATGATGTGCCAGGAATTTAACTGTGTGCTTTAAAGTGGCTACGGTCACTATTTGACTATATGTCATTTAGAAATATGTTTGTAGTTTTCGATGACATGCATAAGTAAGAACATTTGTGTAGAATACCAACGCTATATATTCCTTAGATTAATTGATATTTGTTAATGAAGAATGTGGCAGAGGTTCCATTGGGGAATTCAAATCTGAGAGAGCAATAACTAGACCATAAGGTGCTGCCCCAGTGTATGGTAAAGGGATGTGCACTAAGAGCGAGGCAGGAGGTACATAATGACATATATACCTGACATATAGACCTTCCCTAAACCAACCGAATTGGGTCAGGCAGTTGTGTAGGGTGACTCCAGCACCCTATGACATTGGAGTTTTATACTCTTAAATACACAGAATATATGTAATTTCTACATTAATGCTCCCGGGTATTCATTACAAATATACTAATCTAGAACATAGTTGAAATTCAGACAAACTTTCCCCAAATCGGGAGCTCAGTGGCATGTGTCACTTTAATCCTTGTGCCTATCACACCGTTGTTCAAAGCTAAGCAGTGAATAACAGGTTTGTAGGGGAAAACTTTTAACTTTTGATCATAGAAAATAATATTATTAACTTATTGCTTTATATGATACATCATTTCAAAGGTCTATTTATGAACTTTACTCTGTTTAATATACACTAAGCTGTATAATGGGTATTTAGGATGTTAGATTAGAAAATATACTGTATAAACCCTGTTTGGTTATGTTTGGCGGCCATCTTGAAAAATGGCGGGCATATTGGAATTTATCAAAACTTAAGTATTGTTTGTGGTATTTGATTTGAAAAAAACATATCATTTGGCTCCATGAGTGTAAAAAAAGGCCACTAGTTAGCACAGTTTCGACCCTGAAAATGATCGCCATGGTTCTGGGGAACACTTTTAATTTTTGAAAAATCATAGAAAATAACAGTATTAACCTATTTCTTCATACCATACATCATTTGAAAGGTCTATTTATGAACTTTACTCTGTTTAATATACACTAAGCTGTATAATGGGTATTTAGGATGTTAGATTAGAAAATATACTGTATAAACCCTGTTTGGTTATGTTTGGCGGCCATCTTGAAAAATGGCGGCCATATTGGAATTTATCAAAACTAAAGTATTGTTTGTCGTATTTGTTTTGAAAAAAATATATCATTTGGCTCCATGAGTGTAAAAATAGGCCTCTAGTTAGCACAGTTTCAACCCTCAAAATCAGCCATGGTTATACATGGTTGTGATCTTGAAAATTGTCAAAAATACAGAGAAACATTGCCTAAAATATTGATATCAGCATATCAAATGAAAGCTTATTTTATGTGCTACATAGTTTTTAATGATCACTTTGATGTCTGGGATATAATTTCTGAGTTACAGAAGTTATTTGTAAGGTTATTTGAGAAAAACAGGATTTGGCCAAAAATTTCTAATTTTTGAAAAATCATAAAAAATTATCATATCAACGTATTGCAACATATGATACATCATTGGAAAGGTCTTTATATTACCTTTAATTGGTTTAATGTATACTAAGCTGTATTATGTATATATATGACATCAGAGTCAGAAACATCAAAAATGGTGGATAAAAGCGCCCCCTGGCGGCGACCATTTTGCAAATTTGAGTGGCTAACGGGCTTTTTTTAATCAGACCCCCCAGAGGTACATTTGTGCAAAGTTTGATGCTTTTATCACAAAATGAACAATTCACCCCTATATTGGACTTAGTATCTCCCACTATAACAGAAATTGCCTCCGTCGTTTAAGCTGCTAGATTATTGGATTTATGTGTCGGTTTTTATCAAAGTAGATTTCAAATCTGTGGTAAGAGTTTGAAATTAACACCTGAATGATATTAATGAGGAAAAATGCTGTCAATTATCTAGGCAATTTAAAAAAATAATATTAATAACGGGTAACACTGGATGTATAAGAAATAACTTAATTCAAAGATTGAGACAAAAATATACCATTACTGTATAAGGAAGTTTTATTTATAAGATATACAACTTTTATTCCGCCATAATGACATTTCCATTTAACATCGACCCAAGCTAAACATTTTCTACTTTTTGTTCTGTTCTTTAACAACCCATCTTAAACCCTGCCTACACACAGCCGATTTGGCTCCCGATTACCTCCCGATTTGGGTCTCCCGATGAATCCTATGACTTCATTTCAAATCCTGGTTTATGATATTTCAAAAACATAAACCAGGATTTGAAATGAGATCCTAGGATTCATCGGGAGACACAAATCGGGGGGCAATCGGGAGGCAAATCGGCTGTGTGTGGGCAGGGTCTTAAAGTCATTTTGACGAGAATCTTGGAGGAATTGCCTTTGTATGGGGAACAATAGAATAGCAAAAGCACGAACAATTATAATAAAAGAAAAGATGGATTGACAAGATCAAGCGATGGGTTGACAATATCAAGGAATGGATTGACAAGATCAAGGAAATTCTGTTACAGTATTCAATGCTGTTCGATTTTGGCTGAGAGGGGAAAAGGGAGACAGAGAGGGGGGAGGGAGGGAGAAAAGAGAGAGGAAGAGAGAGAAAAATGGAGGGAGAAACAGAGAGAGAGGTGAGAGAGAACACATAGAGAGAGGAGACATAGAGAGAGGAGAGAAAGACACCGAGAGAGGAGAGAAATACACAGAGAGAGGGAGGCGAGAGAGGGAGGCGAGAGAGAGGGGCAGATAGGGAGAGAAAGAGACGAGAGAGAAGGGAAGTGAGTGAGAGTGAGGTGGGAGAAAGAGAGAGAGGGGGGG
>OW804095.1:20058573-20063573 GCA_942159475.1 Sthenelais limicola
ATCATCATATCCCTCTCAAAGCCACCTTTTGATTTCGCTGACACGATTGAAGAGGGTGAACTATAGAAAGAAGACGCGGATTAGAAAGTTAATACTAGCAATACTTCTATTTGCCTTCCCAGTGCCAGCTCAATGAGATCTAGGGATAATCTCTAATTAGGCGCCCGGGGATTACAGCGTCGTTATTAGGATTAACACATATATACTCTTTATAGTTCACTACAGTGGAATAGGGGACACAGTACTTAATATTTTGATTGATTGCAACTCAAGATAAAAAATAATCTGATTATCCATATACAACAGACACACACATGTATACACTCGTTCTAATTTATGTTTGGGTTTCTGCGTTTAATCTGTTCCAATACACTGGAACAATAATATTCATTTTAAAAGATTTCTTATAATAATCATGAAGTTGGTAATAAAGGTAGAAGCAAGGGATTAATACAAACAAAAAAGGGAACATTAAATCAGATTTATACCAAAACTCAACACACCAGTTGGTAATTATTAACACATCAAAATTGGTTTTGATAACTAAAGGTCGATTTAAAATACAGAACCCTTTCGCCAAAGAGAGGTGGCATGTATCGGAATCATCGTTCAGGGTGGTCAAAATCTTAAATGTTTTTGATTATTTAAACCATTTAGAATGAATTCTAGGCATTTTTTTTTTTCACGTTTTGGAATTTTTTTTATTCACACAACATCAGAACGGTTCACAAATTCAGGTGATTTTCGGTGGCCCTGATGCCGTCTATCTTTTTACAATTGCAGAGCAGGGATAACGTAATATTTTATATATTATATGATGAAGTATCGTGATTCAATTATTTAATAAAAATTAATACAGTTTTAGACAATATAAATTATTTCACTTTTGTTACAGGGTGGTACTTTGGCGAAGTTTGATGTAGTTTAGTATTAATGGGGATGATATGGGGGGTGATAATTACTGGCTTGTTTTGTTTATTTATATTATATATTCTTATCTTTATATTCTGGAGAATATCTGAGCATCATGCCACAAACTAGAAATCGACCCCACGACCTCCCAGATCTCAATCTGGTGAAACTCTCGAAGTTTTATTCTTTGAAGGTTTAAATGTAATTTCTCCTGCAGGGACATTATTATCTGTGAAGAGAGACCTGCAAGATGCTGTCATGTTCACATCAATTATTCACATAAAGGACTCCTTTAATTTCCGCCTGTCAAAATAAACTTCAGTTTTTATCTCTATGTATTCAATCCGTGTCTACACGAACAAGGCAGCCTTATTATTCCATGTGGGTTATGTGTTAAAGCTGTATTCTCAACTATTCTGACAAAAATGTAGCAGATACTAACAGCAGCAGAATATTGATAAATCCAGTCCTGTAAGTCATAATATGAGTAACTCTTATATAAACATAACATCAGCATTATGTTGATAAATCCAGTCCTATAAGTCATAATATGAGGAAAACTTGTATAAGCATATAACAGCAGTAGAATGTTGATTAATCCAGTCCTAGAATATGAGTAAAACTTGTATAAACATATACCAGCAGCAGCATATTGATAAATTCAGTCCTATAAGTCATGATATGAGTAAAACTTATATAAACATATATAACAACTGCTGAATATTGATAAATTCAATCCTAGAGGTCATGATATGAGTAAAACTTATATAAACATATATAACAGCTGCTGCTGAATATTGATAAATTCAGTCCTAGAGGTCATGATATGAGTAAATTCGGTAAGATTTGCTTTGTTAATAGCTTCAAAGGGGCCTATATGGCCACTTGTGAAAATATCTTGGAACCAACCTCATGCATCAAGACATCTCGCATTTCAACTTCTTGTTATGTTTTATCTAATGAACAACTTAGCCACTCTTTAGTGTGATAAGCGTAAACACCTCCCTTTACCCGCAGTGTGCAACATAACCAAGAGACAGACGCCCAGGTCACGACAGAATTTTGGTCGGTCTCTAAGATTGATATTTGTCAGGGCCCGACGGTCTACAAGGAAATATCCAAGTGTTAAAATTTCAAAGTGTTCTGGACCATGGGAACCCTGTCTATGACCCAGACTTTTTTTTGGTCTCTGTAATATCTTTTCGGTCTCCCCTGTTACAATTGGCAGCGACCGACGGTCTCTCATCTCCAAATTCACTATGTTGCACACTGTACCCAGGGTTAGGATTGGGATGAACGAATTATGAGGGACTGAGTATTGTTGACATTCAAGGCTTGGCATTGATCGAGGGCACTAATCCCTTTAGAGCTACTTAACCACTCTTTAACCACCTAGTGACCCCCCCCCCCCCGCCATTTTACCCCTCCCCCACTCTCTCCCTACTACACTGTCTGTTAGTAAAGTTGCTAACTTGTGTAAGTTATAATTTATTGCGGTATATAAAACACAGCACTAACAGTGGCGGCTTGTGCTGTAGTGTTGAGTGCTTACTTCCACTCTACATGCCCACACATTAACCAGCCAACACATTATACAGGCAGCAGGGGCTTGTCACCTTATAAAGCTAACACTGCTAATTTATGCCTTCTGGTTAATGAAGTGAGAGGGGGGAGAGAGGAGGGAGGGGGAGATAGGAGGAGGGAGAGAGAGAAAGAGGAGGGAGCGAGAGAGAGAGGAAGAGAGGAGGGAGCTAAAGAGAGGAGAAGGGGAAAGATAGGGAGAGAGGAGAGAGAAGGGGTAGAGAGAGGAGAGGAAGAGAGAGAAGGGGAGTGAGAAGGGAGCGAAAGAGAGGGGGAGAGAGGAGGGAGTGAAAGAGAGGGTGAGTGAGGAAGGGAGAGAGAAGGGGTAAGAGGAGGGAGAGAGAGAAAGGGAAAGAGAGGAGGAGAGAGAGTAGAGACAGAGAGAGGTGGGAAGGAGATAGAGAGGTTAAAGAGAGAGAAAGAGAGAGTGGGGGGTACAGAGAAAGAGAGGGGTAGAGAGAGGGGGAGGGCGAGAGAAAGGGGAAGAGAGATAGAGAGTTTAAAGAGAGAGGGAAAGAGAAGAGAGTGGTAGAGGGAGAGAGGGTAGAGAGGAGAAGTTATAAATATATAAACACTGTGATACATTCAGATGACTACCGAGCCTAGTGTTTGCATTAGACGAGTGGTTAGCTGTGGGCGTATTATGCTCTACTTAAAGTCGAGGAAATAATTTGACAAAAACATAAATCATGGATATCACTCTCAGTTTGTTTCCGGCCCTAACATTTACAATTTACATTACAATTTTACTTACTCAAGGACTTACATTATCGTGATTAATTGTGGGGGGTTTTTCTGTGCTTTGATACTAGATCCTGTCAATTACAGATATTGGTATTTAGGCTTATGGGTCAGATCTTAAAATCATGTACAATCGGCAGATCTACATATTTAGTCAATTCTGCTAAAGTAGACTGGAAAATGACCAATACTGGGTATATCTGATATATCTGATTCAAACAATCTGTTGGGCTATGTTAAACCAAATTTTGAGCATTATTTTTGTCTTTAATTTGAGTTATTTGCGACGATTGGAGAAGGCGAATTGTACACTTTCTGGCGATTTCACCCTTATGTGCAGAATCAGTGTAAAAAAGGACTCCTGGGATTTAAGAATAAATTATGCATTATAAAAAAGGAAAGATGTATTTGTATATAGGTTGATGTTTTTGTTTTTATAAATCATATTTATATGCAACAGGAAAATGAGTATCAATAATAAGCGGGGTATAGGAGAGAGAGAGGGAGAGAGAGAGAGAGAAGAGAGAGAGAGAGAGAGAGAGAGAGAGAGAGAGAGAGAGAGAAGAGAGTCGGGTGGAGCTAAGGGGAGACGGGTGGGGGATAGTAGACAAATACGTTTTAGATTTCCTAAATGTTAACATCGTTGGAATCCATTTAACCTCATCTTTTCAAAAAATATACCACCTCAAAATCCATTTTTTTCGACTTTAAGACTTAAGTTTTCTTTCTTATCATTATAAGTAATGGGAACAATCTAGTATGTTTAAGCTAAGCCCCTGTTATCGCCACCCCCCCCCCCCCTGCTAGGCCTGACAGGGCTCATGTAGTGTGTGTATATATATATACACAAGCAGGTAATAAGTACTCGTGGCTATTAGCAGGTATTTAGATTGCTTTATTGCTGTATACATTACATGAAGGTGTTTGGTGGAGGTGAGGGGGCGGTAGAGTGTTTGTAGAGGCACAGTGTTACATTTCTCTACTTGTACTGGGTTGGCGGGGGGGGGGGGGAGGCGGGGGGGGGGGGGGGGTCAGGGGGCTGCCTCTGGGGCCTTGATTAGAACATGTTTTGACCGTGTAGTGGCGTGGTTCATACTTAACTGCTGTCCTTTTAGTGGTTGGTAGGAGGTGAGAGGCAATAATTGACCAGCTTTATGAAACAGGGCAACTGGGGAGGTTGTGACAGTTGGGCTAAATAATTGTGTTTTTCTCTCCCTCTCCCCCTCTCTCTCTCTCCTCGAATTTTTCTCCCCCCTCTCTGTCCCTCTCTCCCCCTCTCTGTCCCTCTCTCTCCTGTCTCTTTTCTCTCTCCCCTCTCTGTCTGTCTCTCTCCCCCTCTCTGTCCATCTCTCTCCCCCTCTCTGCTCCTCCCTCTCCTGTCTCTTTTCTCTCTCCCCTCTCTGTCTGTCTCTCTCCCCCTCTCTGTTCCTCCCTCTCCCCCTCTCTGTTCCTCCCTCTCCCCCTCTCTGTTCCTCCCTCTCCTGTCTCTTTTCTCTCTCCCCCTCTCTGTCCCTCTCTCTCCCCCTCTCTGTTCCTCCCTCTCCTGTCTCTTTTCTCTCTCCCCCCTCTCTGTCCCTCTCTCTCCCCCTCTCTGTTCCTCCCTCTCCTGTCTCTTTTCTCTCTCCCCCTCTCTGTCCCTCTCTCTCCCCCTCTCTGTTCCTCCCTCTCCTGTCTCTTTTCTCTCTCCCCCTCTCTGTCTGTCTCTCTCCCCCTCTCTGTTCCTCCCTCTCCTGTCTCTTTTCTCTCTCCCCTCTCTGCCCCTCTCC
>OW804095.1:20068573-20092897 GCA_942159475.1 Sthenelais limicola
CACAGGGCTACTACTGCCTTGTCTCACTCCATCCCATGGTCACTCACAGGGCTACTACTGCCGTGTCTCACTCCAACCCATGGTCACTCACAGGGCTACTACTGCCTTGTCTCACTCCAACCCATGGTCACTCACAGGGCTGCTACTGCCTTGTCTCACTCCAACCCATGGTCACTCACAGGGCTACACTTTATCCCATAGCCACAAAGCACAACAAGCAGGACAAGATCATATTGCCTATTTAAATAGACACACATATATCTGTAACTGCCTGCCAGAGGGAGGACCTCATAGAGAGGTGAGGCCGGCCAGCGGGGGGTCTTAGGGTAACTACTGAGACATATCGTGATCAAAGTCAGCCAGTCCCCGTCTCCTGTAGTCATTTAGGGATAAAGAGTTTGTGGGTGAGAGTGGGAGATGAAAGAGGGGAGAAAGGATCTGTTGATCAAAGGGGGATGGAGCCAGAGGATGAAGGGAGAGAGTTCAATGAACTGTAGATGTGTATCTTCTCCCCTTCTCTTCTCCACTCCCTGCTGATCTACCTTTCACCCTTTGTCTTCTTCTCTCTCCTCCTCTCTCTCCTCCTCTATCTCTCCTCCCTCTCTCCTCTGTCTCTCTTCCCTCTCCCTCTTTCTGTCTCTTCTCTCTCTCTGCTCTCCCCCCTCTCTCTCTCCCTCTTCCTCTCTCCCTCTTCCTCTCTCTCTCCTCCTCTCTCCCTCTTCCTCTCTCTCTCCCTTTCTCCGCCAGAGGATGAAGGGAGAGAGTTCAATGAACTGTAGATGTGTCTCTTCTCCCCTTCTCTTCTCCACTCCCTGCTGATCTACCTTTCACCCTTTGTCTTCTTCTCTCTCCTCATCTATCTCTCCTCCTCTCTCTTCTCTGTCCCTCTCTCCTCTCCCTCTTTCTGTCTCTTCTCTCTCTCTCTGCTCTCCCCCCTCTCTCTCCCTCTTCCTCTCTCTCTCTCCCTCTCTCCGCCTCTCTCTCCCTCTTCCTCTCTCTCTCCTTCTCCCTCTCCTCCTTCCTCCCTCTTCCTCTCTCTCTCCCTCTCTCCGCCTCTCCTCTCCTCCTCCTCCACCTCCTTCTCCCCCTGACATGTTTTTTTTGTCGCTTTTTTCTAACTCTCCCTTTTTCCTCTATCCTCCCTCCCCTCTCTTCAAACTATAGATCCATCTGTCTTCCTCTTCTCTATCTCTCTCTCTCCACCCTCTGTCTGTTCATCTTTTTCTCTCCTTTGATTTCTCCCTCATCTCCTTCTCTCTCCTCTGTTTCCTTTCTGTCTTTCTTCTGTCACCTCACACATGTGTCCCTCTCTCTCCTCTCTCCTGTCACCTCTGTGTCTCTCCGTCACTCCCCTCTCCTCTCTCTCTCCCTCTCTCCTGTCACCTCTCTCTCTCCTTGTTCTCACCTCTCTCCTTCACTCCCTCTCCTCTCTCTCTCACGCTCTATACCTCTCTCCTCTCTCCTCTCTCCTCTCCCCGTCTTGAGCACCGTCTCTCCTCCTTCATCTTGGTCCTGGGTAAGACCATAAAGTGCCTTTCTGTCTCTTTTCTCTGTCTCTCTCTCCCATCTTCTATCTCTATTTCCTGGGTATGATCAATGAACTGCCTCCCTCTCAGCTCTCCCGCCCTTGATATAACCATCTTAAATGTGTTGATAAGGGCGTAAAGCAACCAATCTCACTCACTCACCTCTCTCCTCTCACCGTCTTGAGCACCCTCTCTCCTCCTTCATCTCTCTGTCTCTCCCCTCCCCTCCCTCCCTCCTTCTCCCCCCACCCATCGCATGATATCTAGTAATGAACCTTATTCCGTAAGTTCTTTTAAAGTTCCAGACCTGTGTCCCTCTTCAAAGCCAGAGATCTATGTCGTGTTTTTGCCAGTTGGTGGGAATATAATTGGATTAGAGGCCGTCCCCTGGGTGCCTTCACACAGCACCACACCACCTTAAACTTTGATGAATGCAGGGCTGGACTTCAAAGCTGTATCTGGTGGATCCGTAGGCTGGGGGGCCCGTGGGTACCAACCCTCTATGCTATATGGATGACATTATTATACGAGATGCGTTATCTATGAGTAATTAATTAATGAGTAATTAATTTTAAAATCTTTTGTGATACCATCACATTTGGAAAGATGAGATTGAGATAAAATGGATTCCAACCATGATAAAATTTGGGAAATCTAAAACGTATTTTAAATTTTGTTTGATTTGTTTTCATGTTTTACACAGAATTATATTTCTTGGTGGCCAGTTACTAGTAAAGTAGTTAAATATGATCCATAGGATGAATGCAGGCGTGATTACAAAGCTAGATCGGGAGGGGCGAGGGAGAGGAGGGGAAGGAAGCAGAAAGAATGGAGAGGGCTGACAGAGAGAAAGAGTAAAGAGAGAGGAGAGAGAGCAGATAAAGAGGAGGGAGGGAGGGAGAGGAAGGAGAGGAGAGTATGGAGGAAACAGAAAGAAGGGAGAACAGGAGGGATTAGGGGGGGGGCAGAGAGGGAGTAAAAGAGAGAGAGGAGAGGGAGAGAGAGGAAGGACAGGGGAGGAGGAGGGAGAAAGCAGCAGGGAGAGGGAGGGGGAACAGAAAGAAAGGGTTAAGTAGGATGAGATAGATATTTAGAGAGAGGACATTGACACCATATAAGTCATTACACTTACTACAGGACATTTAAGATATTTTAGACTGGGCAGTAATTGGGCACTCCCCCCCCCACCCACACACACACACACCCTTCCCCTCGGTGACTAGCCTCTTGATGCCCCCGTCCTCCACCTGTCCCCCTTCACCTCCCCCTCCTCACCCCTCCTTCACCTCCCCCTCCTCACCCCTCCTTCACCTCCCCCTCCTCACCCCTCCTTCACCTCACCCCTCCTTCACCTCCCCCTCCTCACCCCTCCTTCACCTCCCCCTCCTCACCCCTACTTCACCTTCCCCTCCTCACCCCTCCTTCTCCTCCCCCTCCTTCACCTCCCCCTCCTCACCCCTCCTTCTCCTCACCCCTACTTCACCTTCCCCTCCTCACCCCTCCTTCTCCTCCCCCTCCTTCACCTCCCCCTCCTCACCCCTCCTTCACCTCCCCCTCCTTCACCTCCCCCTCCTCACCCCTCCTTCTCCTCACCCCTACTTCACCTTCCCCTCCTCACCCCTCCTTCTCCTCCCCCTCCTTCACCTCCCCCTCCTCACCCCTCCTTCTCCTCACCCTCCTCACCCCTCCTTCACCTCACCCTCCTCACCCCTCCTTCACCTCACCCTCCTTCACCTCCCCCTCCTCACCCCTCCTTCACCTCACCCTCCTCACCCCTCCTTCACCTCCCCCTCCTTCACCTCCCCCTCCTCACCTCTCCTTCACCTCCCCCCTCCTTCACCTCCCCCCTCACCCCTCTTCACCTCCCCCTCCTCACCCCTCCTTCACCTCCCCCTCCTCACCCCTCCTTCACCTCCCCCCTCACCCCTCTTCACCTCCCCCTCCTCACCCCTCCTTCACCTCCCCCTCCTCCCCCCTCCTTCACCTCTCCCTCCTCCCCCTCCTTCACCTCACCCCTCCTTCACCTCCCCCTCCTTCACCTTCCCCTCCTCACCCCTCCTTCACCTCACCCTCCTCACCCCTCCTTCACCTCCCCCCTCCTTCACCTTCCCCCTCCTCACCCCTCCTTCACCTCCCCCCTCCTTCACCTCCCCCTCCTTCACCTCCCCCTCCTCACCCCTCCTTCACCTCCCCCTCCTCACCCCTCCTTCACCTCACCCTCCTCAGCCCTCCCCCTCCTCACCCCTCCTTCACCTCACCCTCCTCACCCCTCCTTCACCTCCCCCTCCTCACCCCTACTTCACCTTCCCCTCCTCACCCCTCCTTCTCCTCCCCCTCCTTCACCTCACCCTCCTCACCCCCCTTCACCTCACCCCTCCTCCACCTCCCCCTCCTCACCCCTCCTTCACCTCACCCTCCTCACCCCTCCTTCACCTCACCCCTCCTTCACCTCACCCCTCCTTCACCTCCCCCCTCCTTCACCTCCCCCTCCTTCACCTCCCCCTCCTCACCCCTCCTTCACCTCCCCCTCCTCACCCCTCCTTCACCTCCCCCTCCTCAGCCCTCCCCCTCCTCACCCCTCCTTCACCTCACCCTCCTCACCCCTCCTTCACCTCCCCCTCCTCACCCCTACTTCACCTTCCCCTCCTCACCCCTCCTTCTCCTCCCCCTCCTTCACCTCACCCTCCTCACCCCCCTTCACCTCACCCCTCCTCCACCTCCCCCTCCTCACCCCTCCTTCACCTCACCCTCCTCACCCCTCCTTCACCTCACCCCTCCTTCACCTCACCCCTCCTTCACCTCCCCCTCCTCACCCCTCCTTCACCTCCCCCTCCTCACCCCTCCTTCACCTCCCCCTCCTCACCCCTCCTTCACCTCACCCTCCTCACCCCTCCTTCACCTCACCCTCCTTCACCTCACCCCTCCTTCACCTCCCCTTCTCCCCCCTCCTTCACCTCACCCCTCCTCACCCCTCCTTCACCTCACCCTCCTCAGCCCTCCCCCTCCTCACCCCTCCTTCACCTCACCCTCCTCACCCCTCCTTCACCTCCCCCTCCTCACCCCTACTTCACCTTCCCCTCCTCACCCCTCCTTCTCCTCCCCCTCCTTCACCTCACCCTCCTCACCCCCCTTCACCTCACCCCTCCTCCACCTCCCCCTCCTCACCCCTCCTTCACCTCCCCCTCCTCACCCCTCCTTCACCTCACCCTCCTTCACCTCACCCCTCCTTCACCTCCCCTTCTCCCCCCTCCTTCACCTCCCCCCTCCTCACCCCTCCTTCTCCTCACCTCTCCTTCACCTCCCCCTCCTCAGTGAAGATGTTTTGTCTCAGCCTTTGATCATGGTCCTCTCAAATATAAATGACCCAAGATCCAAGATGGCGGCTACAGTAGGGGCGCTCTACGCAGAGGGAGTTAATAATCAATAGGGGACTTGTACAGCCGCCATCTTGGATTATATCGGCGAAGTCGCCTGGAAATGTATAATTTGACTTCATCCTCTCAAATAACCACAATTTAAAATAAAGATGAGGTTCAAAATACAGTTTGATATAACCAAACAGATTTTCAATTCAGTACCGAATATACTCAAATATACCTGGTATTTATCATTTTCAGCCTAATCTAGCAGAATGTATTGAATGCGTAATCTGCCGGTTGTACATTTTCTGATGACCTGACCCATGTACAGGAGCAATAATGAGTGCAATATTCTAGGCTACTGAAACCAACGAGTTAGTCAACAGCTTTGTTAACGCATCAGTTAAATTAAACTTCTTCCCATTTAACTACAAGTGCTTTAACACTTTTAACAATTAAACCATATGTAGTAATGCAAGAAGAAGGTTCTGGGTTCTAACCCACACCTGTACTAGGGTAGAAAGCTGCAGGTACTGGGTTCTAACCCATACCTGTACTAGGGAAGAAAGCTGCAGGTACTGGGTTCTAACCCTCACCTGTGCTAGGGTAGAGAGCTGAAGGTACTGGGTTCTAACCCACACCTGTACTAGGGTAGAGAGCTGAAGGTACTGGGTTCTAACCCACACCTGTACTAGGGTAGAAAGCTGCAGGTACTGGGTTCTAACCCTCACCTGTACTAGGGTAGAAAGCTGCAGGTACTGGGTTCTAACCCTCACCTGTGCTAGGGTAGAAAGCTGCAGGTACTGGGTTCTAACCCACACCTGTACTAGGGTAGAAAGCTGCAGGTACTGGGTTCTAACCCACACTTGTACTAGGCTAGAAAGCTGCAGGTACTGGGTTCTAACCCTCACCTGTGCTAGGGTAGAGAGCTGAAGGTACTGGGTTCTAACCCACACCTGTACTAGGGTAGAAAGCTGCAGGTACTGGGTTCTAACCCATACCTGTACTAGGGAAGAAAGCTGCAGGTACTGGGTTCTAACCCACACCTGTACTAGGCTAGAAAGCTACAGGTACTGGGTTCTAACCCACACCTGTACTAGGGTAGAAAGCTGCAGGTACTGGGTTCTAACCCACACCTGTACTAGGGTAGAAAGCTGCAGGTACTGGCTTCTAACCCACACCTGTACTAGGCTAGAAAGCTGCAGCTACTGGGTTCTAACCCACACCTGTACTAGGGTAGAAAGCTGCAGGTACTGGGTTCTAACCCACACCTGTACTAGGGTAGAAAGCTACAGGTACTGGCTTCTAACCCGCAACTGTACTAGGGTAGAAAGCTGCAGGTACTGGCTTCTAACCCACACCTGTACTAGGCTAGAAAGCTGCAGGTACTGGGTTCTAACCTACACCTGTACTAGGGTAGAAAGCTGCTGGTACTGGGTTCTAACCTACACCTGTACTAGGGTAGAAAGCTACAGGTACTGGGTTCTAACCCACACCTGTACTAGGGTAGAAAGCTGCAGGTACTGGGTTCTAACCCACACCTGTACTAGGGTAGAAAGCTGCAGGTACTGGCTTCTAACCCACACCTGTACTAGGCTAGAAAGCTGCAGCTACTGGGTTCTAACCCACACCTGTACTAGGGTAGAAAGCTGCAGGTACTGGGTTCTAACCCACACCTGTACTAGGGTAGAAAGCTACAGGTACTGGCTTCTAACCCGCAACTGTACTAGGGTAGAAAGCTGCAGGTACTGGCTTCTAACCCACACCTGTACTAGGCTAGAAAGCTGCAGGTACTGGGTTCTAACCTACACCTGTACTAGGGTAGAAAGCTGCTGGTACTGGGTTCTAACCTACACCTGTACTAGGGTAGAAAGCTACAGGTACTGGGTTCTAACCCACACCTGTACTAGGGTAGAAAGCTGAAGGTACTGGCTTCTAATTCACACCTGTACTGGGGTAGAGAGCTGCAGGTACTGGCTTCTAATTCTAACCCACTCCTTATATGCAAATATTTCGCATTCAGCAAGGGTCACTCTGATCAAATGTTGCAAATTCCCCCCCCCCCCCCCAAGTACTTGCAAACCTGCTTCATATAAATTGGATGATTACAAAGCAGTTTCCAAAACGATTCATGAAATCTGTGATCTTTGCGAGTTAACAGTATCAACCATTACACATAATACCTAAATGTATCACAAGACTATTGCGTGATTAATCGATTGTTATAAATCCATTGGAAGTGGAAGATGGTGCTTAGATAACATCTTGACAAGACGATAATAAAGAAAACCCACATGAGAGACAGTCCCAGATCTAATTCATGAGGTAAAAGATAATAACCTCTGGCAGTTATGCATATAAATTGTAAAGTAATAGCAGCGACTGACAGTGTACGATGCTGGGGAACCCACTCCGGGCAGGCAGGCCATTAGAAATGGGACCTCTTAGAATATAAACCAGAGAGGAAGCAATCTCTTTTATTTGAATAATTCATAAGTTGTCTGACACGAGCAAGTGTTTCGGAGACTGGGGGAAGTATCGTATATAATGGGTCAAGTTTTCAGAAAATGTACAATTCACCTTCACCAATCTTCTGAAATAACCCAAATTTCGGACAAAAATTAAGATCAAAATACAGTTCAACGTAACCAAACAGATTGCTAGAATCAATGCAATGCCAAATATATACTCGAATTTACCTAGTATTGACCATTTTTTAGCCTGATTTAGCAGAATTTCCTAAATGTGTGCAGCTGCCAATTGTATATTTTCTGAAAATCTGACCCATGGATATACATTTATCCAAAACGCTAGTGCAAACATTGCCGGTGTGTGCTATGGAAAGTGGGATGTCAAGTTACCAACTTGTTCTTGTCAGTTCGCCATGTCATTGTTGTAAGAACGCCAAAGGTCTCGTGAGAGTTGGTGTTTTCTCGCTGGCAACGAGAACAGGCAGCTTGTTTGGGTTCTATATTGTCTGCCAATTGATGCTAGTGGATTGGCTGCTCTCCCTTCTTGCTTGCTTTCAGATCTGTCTCTCTCGCCCTCTCTCTGTGTGTCTTTTTCTCTCTGTCTGTGTCTGTCTTTCCCTCTCGCTGTCTCCCTCTGTGTGTCTCTGTCTCCTCGTTCACTCCCTCTGTGTCTTTGTCTCTCTATCTGTCTGTCTTATTCCTTCTGTCTGTCCGTGTCTGTCTCTCCCTCTCGCTGTCTCCCTCTGTGTCTCTGTCTCCTTTTTCCCTCTGTCTGTCTGTGACTGTCTCTCCCTCTCGTTGTCTCCCTTTCTGTCTTTGTCTCTCTTCCCTCTTCGTCATGTCTATTTGGGACACACTCCCCCTGTCGTTTTCATCTCTTCTTGCTCCCCCGCCCCCCTCTCGCCTCTTTACCTCTCAATCTGAATTTGAGGAAAAGCCACTGATTGGGGGGAAAACTCAACAAATTAAGGGAAATACCAATTTCTCAGTATTCACATTGCACTAGAGATGAAAGAAACAATTGACAAATTATTTGGTTGATTCATTTGGGAATGTAGCCTTAAGAACTATTGCCTTTTCACTAACAGAGTATGGGCTGGAGTGTAGTGATTACCAGGCCATCCATCAGTCACATGTGTAAGGGTGTCGATAGTGAGGGGGGTGGGGGTGGGGTAGGGGGGTGCGGTGGGGTAGGGGGGGGGGGTAGGGGGTAGAAGGATCAGGGTGTAATGGTTAAGACGTTTGACTCTGAATTCACTGGGTTTTTTTAGTCCCTCATTTGCATCACCATTAAGCACCTCACCAGAGTATCATTTCCCCTTCCATCAGTGCAGGCTGACTGGCTTACCCAAGGCCTTGTGTTTAGTTGCCTCTATAATATAAGCTATAATATTACAAGGGCGTAAAGCAACTAATACCCAATACCCCTCCGACACACCCCAAATCGGTCTTACTTGTAAAGTATAGGAATGTAGCTTGACATTGACAGCCTACATTGTTATCTTCATAAAATGTACAATTCCTCTTTACCAATCCTCTGGTCAATGTTCTGATGACCTTACCCATATGTACAATGGAGGTGTGAGGCAATATTTCTCCCCATGTAGACCAGTAAACCCGGCTTAGGTGTGGACTCACAGCTGTATAGGGCAATGCCTCACCCATAGGGCAATGCCTCACCAATACACCAATGGATGGACTCTTTTATCTTCTCTCATTACTGCTTAAACGCTGTTTGTGGGTCATTCAGTTGATTACAATTGGCCGTTCTACACGTTTAGTAAATTCTGCTTATTTAGGAGTATATATTTGGTATTATGCTGATTCATAAGAGCTTCATTTATTCTCAACTGTATATTGATCCTTATATCAGTCTTAAATCTGTCGTCACCAATTCCATATTAATGTATTATTTCCACCCCTGAAGGACTTGGGTAATAATCAAATACAAAATTAAGATGGAAGCAACTAAAAAAACCTTTTGTTCAATTTTTAGTTGCATGTTTACTGAGCGATCAGTTATTTATTCAACTGTATCTTTGTGCATTGTAACTTATGTCTTATTTCTACTTTTAGGTGAGTACCACGCCCATTAATCGCTTTCATCGCCTGCCCTTCTTGGTCACACAGATAAGCAATATACTTTTGAAATTTGTTCTTAGGTTTACACAGCCTTTTTTTAGTAAATTCAAGTGAATTTAGCATTGACTCTAGCAATCCAGTTGGTTAGGTAGAACTGTATTTTAAAGTTTATTTTCGTCTGAAATGTGGGTTATTTGAGAAGATTGGCAAAGTTGAATTGTAAATTTTCTGAAAATCTGACCCATGTATGGTATCTCCTGGGGCGGCTACATTACCAATCAACCGCTATGCTGGGGTTGGTAATTTCACAAGTCTTTCTGGTGAAAATGGATGAATCGCCACTCACGATGATATGTCCATTTGCATTCCAATCAGCAGCTTACAAACTGAGCATGTGTGTAATAATGACATAAACTGTAGGTTTATTGAAACAGACTGTAGTTAATGAGGAGTATCAAGTCTATTGAAACAGACTGTAGACAATGAGGAGAATCAAGTCTATTGAAACAGACTGTAGCCAATGAGGAGAATCAAGTCTATTGAAACAGACTGTACACAATGAGGAGAATCAAGTCTATTGAGACGGACTGTAGATAATGAGGAGGTACCAGAGTATGTATAGGATGTATGTGTGGCTTAACGCCTGTCCTCCAGGCACCTCCTCCTGGTCCTGTCAGCAGGGATCAGACCAGTGACAGCGCCATCTATCATACACATCTACATACATAGGGATCCCCCAACCCAGGAGGAGGCACCCTGGAGGACCAGTTACCATGGTAATTCAATAACGGACCAGCAATGAATCTCGGCCTGGTGGGATTAAGGACATCAATCTCTAGTTAATAATGGTTCATGACAGATAAATCTTTTGTCAAACAGTGTAAGAATTGATTCCAGTCTCCGTTGTGCTCTTTCTTAGTTCTTTGTGGAGTTATATTGCTATGAGTGTACAAGAAGAAGAATATATTTGTGCTTATCACTTCTATGGGAAACTTGTGTGACAAGGTTCCCACACTCATGAAAATCATGAAATCAGCAATTTACTTTTCCAGGCCATGAAAGTCATGGAATTTAGGGAGAGGTTATGAAAAGTCATATAAAATGTGACGTCCTTGTCACAGAGATATACAGGCACCACCGACTTCCTTATTAAACCTCCCTTCATGCAGTAGAAGGTACAACCCACCTCCCTGCTAGGTCTCCCTTCATGCAGTATAAGGTACAACCCACCTCCCTGCTAGGTCTCCCTTCATGCAGTATACGGTACAACCCACCTCCCTGCTAGGTCCCCCTTCATGCAGTAGAAGGTACAACCCACCTCCCTGCTAGGTCTCCCTTCATGCAGTAGAAGGTACAACCCACCTCCCTGCTAGGTCTCCCTTCATGCAGTAGAAGGTACAACCCACCTCCCTGCTAGGTCCCCCTTCATGCAGTAGAAGGTACAACCCACCTCCCTGCTAGGTCTCCCTTCATGCAGTAGAAGGTACAACCCACCTCCCTGCTAGGTCTCCCTTCATGCAGTATAAGGTATAGTCCTGTAGGTACAACCCACCTCCCTGCTAGGTCTCCCTTCATGCAGTATAAGGTATAGTCCTGTAGGTACAACCCACCTCCCTGCTAGGTCCCCCTTCATGCAGTATAAGGTACAACCCACCTCCCTGCTAGGTCTCCCTTCATGCAGTATAAGGTATAGTCCTGTAGGTACAACCCACCCCCCTGCTAGGTCTCCCTTCATGCAGTATAAGGTATAGTCCTGTAGGTACAACCCACCCCCCTGCTAGGTCTCCCTTCATACAGTATAAGGTACAACCCACCTCCCTGCTAGGTCCCCCTTCATGCAGTATAAGGTATAGTCCTGTAGGTACAACCCACCCCCCTGCTAGGTCTCCCTTCATGCAGTATAAGGTACAACCCACCCCCCTGCTAGGTCTCCCTTCATGCAGTATAAGGTATAGTCCTGTAGGTACAACCCACCCCCCTGCTAGGTCTCCCTTCATGCAGTATAAGGTATAGTCCTGTAGGTACAACCCACCCCCCTGCTAGGTCTCCCTTCATACAGTATAAGGTACAACCCACCTCCCTGCTAGGTCCCCCCTTCATGCAGTATAAGGTATAGTCCTGTAGGTACAACCCACCCCCCTGCTAGGTCTCCCTTCATGCAGTATAAGGTACAACCCACCCCCCTGCTAGGTCTCCCTTCATGCAGTATAAGGTACAACCCACCCCCCTGCTAGGTCTCCCTTCATGCAGTATAAGGTACAACCCACCTCCCTGCTAGGTCTCCCTTCATGCAGTAGAAGGTACAACCCACCTCCCTGCTAGGTCTCCCTTCATGCAGTATAAGGCACAACCCACCTCCCTGCTAGGTCTCCCTTCATGCAGTATAAGGTACAACCCACCTCCCTGCTAGGTCTCCCTTCATGCAGTATAAGGTACAACCCACCTCCCTGCTAGGTCTCCCTTCATGCAGTATAAGGTACAACCCACCTCCCTGCTAGGTCCCCCTTCATGCAGTATAAGGTATAGTCCTGTAGGTACAACCCACCCCCCTGCTAGGTCTCCCTTCATGCAGTATAAGGTACAACCCCCCCCCCCTGCTAGGTCTCCCTTCATGCAGTATAAGGTACAACCCACCTCCCTGCTAGGTCTCCCTTCATGCAGTATAAGGTACAACCCACCTCCCTGCTAGGTCTCCCTTCATGCAGTATAAGGCACAACCCACCTCCCTGCTAGGCCTCCCTTCATGCAGTATAAGGTACAACCCACCTCCCTGCTAGGTCCCCCTTCATGCAGTATAAGGTATAGTCCTGTAGGTACAACCCACCTCCCTGGTAGGCCTCCCTTCATGCAGTATAAGGTACAACCCACCTCCCTGCTAGGTCTCCCTTCATGCAGTATAAGGTACAACCCACCTCCCTGCTAGGTCTCCCTTCATGCAGTATAAGGTACAACCCACCTCCCTGCTAGGTCTCCCTTCATGCAGTGCTAACAAGCTGTGTGCCTACAGTCCACCAGGCCTCCAGCTGTGGTAGCTGGTGGCCCACACAAGATATATGGCTCAATTACAGACAGAAGCCGGAGATTCTCACATCTACGAGATGTAGATGATGGCTATTGCCTGTCTGAGCCGCCTCTAAATCCCCTTCTCACCCGCCCCTTCCTCCTCCTCCTCCTCTCTAGTGCACTGGTGAATGGGGGCGGGGGAACTGCTCCTCCTATAGCTGCTCTTGCCCTTCTCTTGCTTCTGCTCTTACCCCTCTTCTTCTGGGTAAGACCATAAAGTGCCTTTCTGTCTCTTTTCTCTGTCTCTCTCTCCCTTCTTTTCTATCTTTATTTCCTGGATATTATCATAAACTGCCTCCCTCTCAGCTCTCCCGCCCTTAGTAGTCCTGGGTATGACCATAAAGTGCCTTTCTGTCTCTTTTCTCTGTCTCTCTTTCCCTTCTTCTCTATCTTTATTTCCTGGGTATGATCATAAACTGCCTCCCTCTCAGCTCTCCCGCCCTTAGTAGTCCTGGGTATGACCATAAAGTGCCTTTCTGTCTCTCCCTTCTTATCTATCTCTTTTTCCTGGGTATGATCATAAACTGCCTGCCTCACAGCTCTCCCGCCCTTGATATAACCATATTAAATGTGGTGATAAGGGCGTAAAGCAACCAATCTCACTCACTCACCCTCTTCTTCTTTCTATTCCACCATTTCCTTTTCCTCCCTCTTTCTCCTCCATCCTCCTTCTTGTGCTCCCCTTCTTTCTCCTCTTCACTCTCCTGCTCCTCTTCTTCCTTCTGCCCTTCTTCCTCTTCTTCACTTCCTTCTCACTATCCTCCTTCTAGTGGTCCTCTCCTTCCTCTTCTTTCTCCTACTCTTCTTCCTCTTCTCCTGTCCTTTTCTCTTCTTTCTGCTCCTGCTCCTCCTCGTCAATATCTAAATCAATCAGTCAATATGGGCTGGGGCAAATGCTCCTTATAGCACTGATTGTGCTCCTCCCCCCTTTCTTTCCATTTCACCTCCTTATCCTCTTCTTATTCTTCTTTCTCCATCTGCCCTTGTCCCTCCTCCTCCCACCTTTTACCTCTGCGTTTTCCACCTATTCTGCATACCCTTCCCCCATTGCCTTTCTTCTCCTGCTCTTCCGTCTCTTTCTACTCATCCTCAGGTCCTGGGTAAGACCATAAAGTGCCTTCCTGTCTCTTTGTTCTGTCTCTCTCCCTTCTTCTCTATCTCTATTTCCTGGGTATGATCATAAACTGCCTCCCTCTCAGCTCTCCCGCCCTTGACATAACCATATTAAATGTGTTGATATAAAGGGCGTAAAGCAACCAATCTCACTCACTCCTCCCCATCCTCTTTCTACTGCTCTTCCTCCTCCTCCTCCTCCTCCCCCCTCCTCCTCCTCCCCCCTCCTCCTCCTCCTCCTCCTCCTCCTCCCCCTCCTCCTCCTCCTTCTCCTCCTCGATATTTAAATCAATTAATTCTCCATAGAACACTCTAGTGCCAGGTTTCTGCAAGCTTAATCCTTACCACAATTATTTATCATTATTCTAAAGCAAAGAAGGTTGACATTTATGACTACATTTAACATTGATATGGGCATTAACCAACCCATGGCTACCCAGCCCCTCCCATCCCATCCCATGAAGTGCTTGTTATTCCAGCATAGCCTTACCCCTATAATATATTCCTGTCCCTGCATCGGTGCCTTATCTCCTCTCCCACACATGGAGGGGTGTGCTGGTGTACACTGCAAGTGAAACCGTCTTCGTACTAAACGTTTTTGAAGACGGTTTTTTTTGTCCCCTTTTAGAAGACGGTTTTTTTCCGTTACCATGTTCAAAAACGTTTAGCTTCTATATTACCGTCTAGGCATTAAAAACCGTCTTCAATAGCGTATCAGAAAACGTTTAGATAATCGGGAACAAAATCAAATAAATATTGATTGAAAAAATTTGCTTAAAAATTGATTGAAATTAATAAATATATATATATTTTTTTTTGATATATATATATAGGGAATGTTTGATTAAAAAGACCATTTATGAAATCTTTTGGTCTGGAGAATTCTTTTGGGGATAGATAGGGGACAATGAAATTAATATGATCAAGTTTATGTGATTAGTATGGCAAGACTATTTACAAATGAGAAGGGAACACAAATTATGTAATTTTTAACCAGTTCTTTATTACATAAACATATGTACATATGTAGTACTGTTTACTGCCTTAATAGTAGCTAGAGAAGGCTTGAAATCCTTCCATGATGCCTTCTCATGTGATTAATAAAACAGTTTACATACAATATAAATACAAATACATAAAAACAGATATTCAATTTTTGCTAATGCTAAAGGCATGTTTGCATGGCTGGTCATTACACACACAAAGCTATATATATATATATATATATATATATATATATATATATATATCCTCACAGAGATCAGAGATAAAAAAAAAAGAGAGCAAAATTCTATCTTAATGCTATTTTGATACTATTCATACCATACATATTTATCTGCGGTCATTTCATCCTTAAATATTTATTCTAGTTGCTTGAAACTTAAGAATGAGAATGATATGCTATTATATGATACTGCAAGACTTGCAAGAATATTGAGACTATAAATAGTTACTTTGAACAGGGGTATGTGAGGGGTGAGTGGAGGGGAGGGGTGAGAACGGCTGAGGGTATAAAAAGGGGTGAGTGGAAGAGGAGAGGGGTGAGGTGGGGGAGGGGAGGGTATAAGGGGGGGGGGTGAGTGGAGGAGGGGGAGGTGAAATGGGGTGAGGGTATGAGAGGAGGTGAATGGAGGAGGGGAGAGTTGAGACCGACTGAGGGTATGAGAGGGGGTGAGTGGAGGAGTGGAGGGGTGGGGGTATGAGAAGGGGTGAGTGCAGGAGCTAGGGGAGGGGTGAGGTGGGGTGAGGGTATGAGAGGGGGTGAGTGGAGGAGGGGAGAGTTGAGACCGACTGAGGGTATGAGAGGGGGTGAGTGGAGGAGTGGAGGGGTTAGATGGGGTGAGGTTTATAACAGGGGCTGAGTGGAGGGGTGAGATGGGTAGAGGGGATGAAAGGGGGTGAGTGGAGGAGGGGAGAGGTGAGGTGGGGTCAAATAATGTATCATTTATTTATAACCAAATAATTCATACTCAAGTTTCAATACACATTTAAGAAGGCTGATGACAATTACTGAAAATATTCAATAAAGAGACTGGCCTGAAGTGTCCTTAATAAAAAGGTACTTGGATTATTAACTGTACTTTAAAAACCTTTATGATCATCTAACTTTCATTACCATCAAACTGACTGCAGGATATTTGGATAATCCTGACCATCGAACGGTCATCAACCCCTACTAGGGGTGCAAACTGTCATGACAGGCCAAAAATATCGATTTTTCTTTTAGCCTAATAAAATAACAAATAACATAATAATGGATTACGATTATCTACTACAAATTTTAAACAGATCTAAAGACATACTAAATTCTGATTATGTTCAAGTCCTGGCTTTAGTCATACTTCTGGACCTTTACTTCTTCACAATACAATCGCATCCGGTAGAACAATCTCAATCACATACACGTTTAAACTTCTTCACAATACAAATCTTGGATCACCCATGTCCATTGGGGCACCTTCTGGTAGTTTTGCCGAATGAATGAGATGGCAGAGTAGACATGTAGTCTTGTGTCACTTAATGGTGTCCTACAAAATGAATAATTTAGCATTTCAGACAGGAAATAAATTATTTGCTAATACCCATAATTATAATTTGCGTTTGTGGGTTCAAGCATATTTCTGTTGCAAAATTTACATTCCTGGAAATCCCTATATTGCATTTTAAAACATTCAACAAAAATCGAGACTATGATGTGTATGAATGAGTGGTGTGTGAGTGAGGGGGTGGGGTGTGTGAGTGAGGGTGTGTGAGTGAGGAGTGGGGTGTGTGAGTGAGGGTGTGTGAGTGAGGAGTGGGGTGTGTGAGTGAGGGGTGGGTTGTGTGAGTGAGGGGTGGGGTGTAGGAGTGAGGGGTGGGGTGTAGGAGTGAGGGGTGGGGTGTAGGAGTAAGGGGTGGGGTGTAGGAGTGAGGGGTGGGGTGTAGGAGTGAGGGGTGGGGTGTAGGAGTGAGAGGTGGGGTGTAGGAGTAAGGGGTGGGGTGTAGGAGTGAGGGGTGGGGGGTAGGAGTGAGGGGTGGGGTGTAGGAGTAAGGGGTGGGGTGTAGGAGTGAGGGGTGGGGTGTAGGAGTAAGGGGTGGGGTGTGTGAATGAGGGGTGGGGTGTAGGAGTGAGGGGTGGGGTGTAGGAGTAAGGGGTGGGGTGTAGGAGTGAGGGGTGGGGTGTAGGAGTGAGGGGTGGGGTGTAGGAGTGAGGGGTGGGGTGTAGGAGTGAGGGGTGGGGTGTAGGAGTGAGGGGTGGGGTGTAGGAGTGAGGGGTGGGGTGTAGGAGTAAGGGGTGGGGTGTAGGAGTGAGGGGTGGGGTGTAGGAGTGAGGGGTGGGGTGTAGGAGTGAGGGGTGGGGTGTAGGAGTGAGGGGTGGGGTGTAGGAGTGAGGGGTGGGGTGTAGGAGTGAGGGGTGGGGTGTAGGAGTAAGGGGTGGGGTGTAGGAGTGAGGGGTGGGGTGTAGGAGTAAGGGGTGGGGTGTAGGAGTGAGGGCTGGGGTGTAGGAGTAAGGGGTGGGGTGTAGGAGTGAGGGGTGGGGTGTAGGAGTGAGGGGTGGGGTGTAGGAGTGAGAGGTGGGGTGTAGGAGTAAGGGGTGGGGTGTAGGAGTGAGGGGTGGGGTGTAGGAGTGAGGGGTGGGGTGTAGGAGTGAGAGGTGGGGTGTAGGAGTGAGGGGTGGGGTGTAGGAGTGAGGGGTGGGGTGTAGGAGTGAGGGGTGGGGTGTAGGAGTAAGGGGTGGGGTGTAGGAGTGAGGGGTGGGGTGTAGGAGTGAGGGGTGGGGTGTAGGAGTGAGGGGTGGGGTGTAGGAGTGAGAGGTGGGGTGTAGGAGTGAGAGGTGGGGTGTAGGAGTGAGGGGTGGTGTAGGAGTGAGGGGCTGGGTGTAGGAGTGAGGGGCTGGGTGTAGGAGTGAGGGGTGGGGTGTAGGAGTAAGGGGTGGGGTGTAGGAGTGAGGGGTGGGGTGTAGGAGTGAGGGGTGGGGTGTAGGAGTAAGGGGTGGGGTGTAGGAGTGAGGGGTGGGGTGTAGGAGTGAGGGGTGGGGTGTAGGAGTATGGGGTGTAGGAGTGAGGGGTGGGGTGTAGGAGTAAGGGGTGGGGTGTGTGAATGAGGGGTGGGGTGTAGGAGTGAGGGGTGGGGTGTAGGAGTAAGGGGTGGGGTGTAGGAGTGAGGGGTGGGGTGTAGGAGTGAGGGGTGGGGTGTAGGAGTATGGGGTGTAGGAGTGAGGGGTGGGGTGTAGGAGTGAGGGGTGGGGTGTAGGAGTAAGGGGTGGGGTGTAGGAGTGAGGGGTGGGGTGTAGGAGTAAGGGGTGGGGTGTGTGAATGAGGGGTGGGGTGTAGGAGTGAGGGGTGGGGTGTAGGAGTAAGGGGTGGGGTGTAGGAGTGAGGGGTGGGGTGTAGGAGTGAGGGGTGGGGTGTAGGAGTAAGGGGTGGGGTGTAGGAGTAAGGGGTGGGGTGTAGGAGTGAGGGATGGGGTGTAGGAGTAAGGGGTGGGGTGTGTGAATGAGGGGTGGGGTGTAGGAGTGAGGGGTGGGGTGTAGGAGTAAGGGGTGGGGTGTGTGAATGAGGGGTGGGGTGTAGGAGTGAGGGGTGGGGTGTAGGACTGAGGGGTGGGGTGTAGGAGTAAGGGGTGGGGTGTAGGAGTGAGGGGTGGGGTGTAGGAGTAAGGGGCTGGGTGTAGGAGTGAGGGGTGGGGTGTAGGAGTAAGGGGTGGGGTGTGTGAATGAGGGGTGGGGTGTAGGAGTGAGGGGTGGGGTGTAGGAGTAAGGGGTGGGGTGTAGGAGTGAGGGGTGGGGTGTAGGAGTGAGGGGTGGGGTGTAGGAGTAAGGGGTGGGGTGTAGGAGTAAGGGGTTCGGGTGTAGGAGTGAGGGGTGGGGTGTAGGAGTAAGGGGTGGGGTGTAGGAGTGAGGGGTGGGGTGTAGGAGTAAGGGGTGGGGTGTAGGAGTAAGGGGTGGGGTGTAGGAGTGAGGGGTGGGGTGTAGGAGTAAGGGGTGGGGTGTAGGAGTGAGGGGTGGGGTGTAGGAGTGAGGGGTGGGGTGTAGGAGTGAGGGGTGGGGTGTAGGAGTGAGGGGTGGGGTGTAGGAGTGAGGGGTGGGGTGTAGGAGTAAGGGGTGGGGTGTAGGAGTGAGGGGTGGGGTGTAGGAGTGAGGGGTGGGGTGTAGGAGTAAGGGGTGGGGTGTAGGAGTGAGGGGTGGGGTGTAGGAGTAAGGGGTGGGGTGTGTGAATGAGGGGTGGGGTGTAGGAGTGAGGGGTGGGGTGTAGGAGTGAGGGGTGGGGTGTAGGAGTGAGGGGTGGGGTGTAGGAGTAAGGGGTGGGGTGTAGGAGTGAGGGGTGGGGTGTAGGAGTAAGGGGTGGGGTGTAGGAGTGAGGGGTGGGGTGTAGGAGTGAGGGGTGGGGTGTAGGAGTAAGGGGTGGGGTGTAGGAGTGAGGGGTGGGGTGTAGGAGTAAGGGGTGGGGTGTAGGAGTGAGGGGGTGGGGTGTAGGAGTGAGGGGTGGGGTGTAGGAGTAAGGGGTGGGGTGTAGGAGTGAGGGGTGGGGGTGTAGGAGTAAGGGGTGGGGTGTAGGAGTGAGGGGTGGGGTGTAGGAGTGAGGGGTGGGGTGTAGGAGTGAGGGGTGGGGGGTAGGAGTAAGGGGTGGGGTGTGTGAATGAGGGGTGGGGTGTGTGAGCGTATTAAAGGTATGAGTATTGAAGCTGCTAGAACTTATGTGGTCATTGACACTTACCATAAATTTAAGCATATGGGAATTAAACACAGGCTCCAAGATTGTGGTGTCTATTTCTTTCTAATGAAGTCTGTCCAGCCTTGCATCTGTACTCATAAGCTTGGAACATAGAAAACGCCCTGCCATTGATGTGCTGTTAAAAGAGAACAAATTATGTTACTCTAACTGGATATTTCCTCAGGTTTGTTGTTGTGGTCGCAGAATTTAAGATAAAAATTAAATATTTGGAATACAAATTAAGATTCATGGAGTAGCCTAATGGCTGTACCGTTAAGCTTTAAAGACAACTTTGTGAGCTGTACGTCAATCCATAAGGCATGGGGTTTTGGGCCCGCCTAGGGCCCCGAAGCTAAGAGTTTTTGCCTGCTCCATGGTGCATTTTAAGTAGGCCCTATTTTGGGGGTTAAATATTATCTGGACATTGATAATTTCCCAGTTTGATTCCAATAATACAGCTTTATTATTCCTAGCAATTTGGATGAACTGCTTTCAGGTAAGGGGAAAATATATTCGGTGCCTAATGACAGTTTTATGGAACCTGTGGTGAGTTTATTTTGTTAAGGAAATGCAGCATTCCAGTGTGTGACCCATGTGAAAATGATGTGGCAAGAAATATAATAGTTAGATATCGGCAAGGGAGGTATTGAACTCAATGTATCCACAACATGAATTCTGTGTGATGAAATTAAAACCAATTCGAAAGGGGCTTTATTAGTCAAAATAATTTAAAAAGTTATTGCGGTTGGTGCAAGTTCATTTATTAACAAGCCTTACGAAAATTGACATAGCTCCGGTAATATGAGGTATTTAGTGATGAACCTTTAAACATTGACAGGGAAGGTGAACTAAATATATCCGCAACATGACGTATGTGTGATGAAATCAAAGGCAATCCGAAAGGGGGTGTATTAAATCAAAATCATTAAAACAATCATTTTAAAAAACGCAGTAGCCTATGTACCTAAGGACAAGGGGTTGAAGTAACATGGGGTAGAGGTAACAGGGGATAAATGTGTAGCCAACAGGGGTAATCAAATATTCAAATATACACCACCGTTTGTAGGTTTAGGCCGAAAATCCGAAGCAAGGAAAATACTTTATCAACAGGGAAAATGATAACTGGCCTCATGAAAATTTGTTAGCAAAATATAGGAATATAAAAACTAAAGTAGGACTAGTTCAAAAGGCTGGGAGAAAGAATAGATGACAGAGTCCCTCCCGCTTACATACCCCTGCAACCTCTCCCATTTGCTGCCGCCTCCCCTTGAGGGGTGGTGGCAGCCCTTGTAAGGGTGGGCGGGACCCTTGTTAGGGTGGGCGGGACCCTTGTAAGGGTGGGCAGTTTCATTACTTTCATGAATATTCATCAAAATGTGTTTGGACATCTCTTGCCTATATCCATATGTATGCCTTACGCAATGAAAAAATAATTATACCATATAAACTGGATCACTTAGTATAGCTTAGCCTAATGTTTACTTTAACGGACATATGCCGCCATTTTGGATTGCCGTAATGTTCTGTAATGATGCATAGATTTAAAACAAAAAACTAGCTAATGCAAACCAGTGGTTTTTACAGATGAGGCCGGCAATCGTTGTACTGATATTGTAGCCTAAATGATGAATACAATAAATGTTTCTTACCTGATGATCTTTTGTGAGAGATCTGACTTGATGCTGCCGCAGAAAGTCTTATCAGCGGTTTAAAAAATGGTGCCGTGGTATTAATAACAATAACAGCAGGGGTCGCACTTACAGGCCTACAGCCTACGCTAGGTGGCGCATCTATTCTAACTTATTACATGTATTAGCAGTCTAGACCTTTGCCGACATGTATATATATACATGTCTATAGGGCTACAAGTGATGACCGCCCGTCATGACTAAACTGGTCAAAAATAGTCTCAAATAATCAAATGATATCTATCTGTTATTGTAATGCACAAGGTAGAACTTATGATAGTGAATAATGAATTTTAGGCTAGCATTTCTTTCTGTCTTAGTGTTGCAGTGAGCGACAAATCGCACAGGTGTGAGGAATGCTTCTGCCACCTTCACCTCCCACAATGTACGTGAGAAAACAAATAATTATATGAGTAAAGTTACAAATGTAGAGCCATGACTTTTTGAGAGTTCATGGCCCGACTAGATTTTCCATGGTCCGAATATAATTTGAATATAATAATATACCTCATAAACGTCATGTCTGGGGAAGAGAGAAGAGACAGTACTGTACAGCTTCGATTATAGATATGACATGACATGTATTGAGAATCAAAATAAATTATTTCATTTTCATTTTCTATAAAGCTCTGCTCCATATCGTCAGAATCAGTCACAGGAGTGACGACCTGTAGCCTCGTAAAGTAGACTATAATTACCATTGAAAAACAATGACGAGATGTAGATTCTTCTGAACTAAGGAACTTATCAAAGAGCGTCGTCAGGTGCCCGAAAAATTACCGGCATTTACCCCCTTCAACCTCCGTCAATCGGCGAGCGAAAATAGCGGGGGCGGTCATGGTTTAGTTGGGTCAGATTTTCAGAAAATGTATAATTCAACTTCACCAATCCTCTCAAATAACCCAAATTTCAGACGAAAATAAAGTTCAAAATACAGTTCAACCTAACCAAACAGATTGCTAGAATCAATGCAATGCCGAATATACTGGAATTTGCCCAGTATTGACCAAATTGCAGCCTATTTGAGCTGAATTTACGAAATATGTACAGCTGACAATTGCACATTTTCTATAAATCTAACCCAGTTGCACGGCCAGGGTGGTCATGGAGGGGCGGTCATTGGGCGCGGCGGTCATGAGATGTACGTACGGATATAGCTTGTACTAAGGCATCTATTATTGTTAGGGGCCTACTGTTTTGCGCATACCCTTATGAGCGCAAATATAAATTGTGCGGGAACATATCATAACAATACTTTATTTCCCTGACAATATTGCCACTTGCTCGTTCTCCACAAGTGGACAAATGTGTTTTCCTGCCTGATTTCATTGTGACACATTATGATTTCTGTGCACCAAAAATCAGGCTTCTGCGAATACACTATCCTACAGCTTGCTTTAGCTTGCTTTTAATAGAATACACTAACAGCAATTTCACACCATTATCATGAGTGAATGCGCTATTTCCCCTATCCATACTGATGGGGGTGTGGCATCATTTTAACACGTTTTGAAAGCCAAGTCAAAACTTAAACACACGTTAGAAATCACCGCAATTTTACAAGGTGAGTCTTACATAGGTTGTTAATAAGCAGTAATTAAATAACACAAAATGGTTGGGAAGGGATGAAGTGTGTTTGAAGAAAGGTATATTGGTCGAGTGGGCCCATGCTTGGTCGTGAGGACAGTGAGGTTAATATTTAATATTTTATCATAGATATAGACTGATTAACTTGTACTGAGATTAGAAAAATAAGACAAACCTGTTTACCCATGTTATTTATTAAAATTAAGGTGGGAATTTGAGCAAGTAACATTATTTTCCCCGTTTATAAATTCATACTGCTAAGTATATATATCACAGTGTTTCTCTGTATCATTTCCCTTGGAACCAAATGACCTGATTTGTGCAGAGAAAAATATTTTTCATTTGGAAATGGCAACCTGGACTGAACAGTACTGAAGATGGTATGTCTTGAAGACTGTCTTCAACAGTTAAAAGCATGTAGCAAAACGTTTAGCACAGTGGACGGGAGCGCGGGCTTGGTGGTAAAATCGTAATCAGTGCAAAAATCGTCTACACCAATGTGTTGTAAACGTTGTTGAACATGCAAACATGTTCAACAACGTTTAGATTGAATACGTTGTGCTAAATGGTCCCTTTGCAGTGTATACACAGTACCCCTAGTTATGGGTGAAGTCGCCAGAAAATGTACAATTCACCTTCACCAATTTTCTCAAATAACCCAAATTTCAGACAGAAATAAAGTGAAAAATACAGTTCAACCTAACCGAACTGATTGCTAGAATCAATGCAATGCCAAATATACTCGAACTTACCTAGTCTTGGCCAAATTGCAGCCTAATTCAGCAGATTTTACTAAATGTGTACAGCAGCCAATTGTACATTTTCTGAAAATCTGACCCATATACATCTAGTGCTTAACACTACGGACTATATACATACTCTTCTTTCTCTCTTCCAGCCATTTCAAACATGGTCTTTTCCCTTTTTAATTTTCACTTCTCCTTAGTTCATTTCTATAGAATTTCTCTGACGTATAGCTCCCAAAATGCTTTGTGAATTACAGTTCAATATGGCGGCTGTCCAATGCCCCTATAGGTCTTTCCCACATATATATAGTCATTATTAAAGGTAATGAAAAAAAAATATAAATAGTAGAAGACTATTGAGATATAGGTGTATATTGGATGGGAAGAGTATTCTCATCTAGTAGGCCTGCTTAGACTGTGTAAGACACACTGGGGGGAACTTGGTTTCTTTGAGACAACAACTCTTCCACATCGTGGCATGAATATAGGACCTGCTTTATGTACCTGCAGCTCCTATGTATTCTGTGTCCCTCGTCCACTGGGTGCCTTTGGAACATTTACCATGTAGGACCGGCGAGTAATCACAATTAATTGTAGTTCTGTGTACAGTGGTATAAGGGTTGAGGTGAACCCAGATTCTTGTACACCTATGACCGGAGGATTTCGTGTTTTTTTTTATATATATTTTGCTGATTTTTGAAAAGAATTATTGGTGTATCGGTGGGCATTTATGTTTGCGGACATACAACTTTGTAGATTAAAATCTTATTTCACGGTTTTTGAGTGCTTAGGAACGTGAAACAACAGCCAGTTCGGTGATTGATTGATTGATTTATTGATTGATTAATTGATGAATACTTTATGTTGTCTTAGTTTTCATACATAAGAGATATACTGGGTGAGTACGAAAAAAATGGTATACTGAAAATCAAGGTCTTCCTGCCGTTACCATATAGGTGTATACATGGGTCAGATTTTCAGAAAATGTACAATTGG